>JANHFL010000745.1:29041-39650 GCA_032468155.1 Oxyrhabdium leporinum
TCTTTCTTTCTTTCTTTCTTTCTTTCTTTCTTTCTTTCTTTCCTTCCTTCCTTCCTTCCTTCCTTCCTTCCTTTCTTCCTCCCCCCTTCCTCCCTCCCTTCCTTCTTATGCATCCATCCATCCGCATTAAATGTGGGATCCATGCATATCCCAAAGGGCAATTCTTGCCTTTCTTTGGGTTCCATTTACATTTAAGACACCTCTACTTGTCTCTTTACTATCAAAACTGGCATCAGCCAGTGCATAGAACAACTTAAAGAAGTAGTGAAAAATTGGATGATGGGGAGAGACCAGGCCCATAGAATTACTAAGAGTCAGACACAACTGAATGGATCATCATCATCATCATCACCATCATCATAATCATCATCATCATCACCACCACTATCACATCACCAACATCATCCTCTTATTTATTTACTTACTTAAGAGATGCTACTTAATTACATTTGGAGTTTTAGCACAGAAGAGATGAAACATTAAAATACTTCCATATTTGTTGCAGCAGTCTAACAGATGCACAACAGCTGAGGTTTATTTTACATTTTGCACTACAACAATCCCAAGAGGAGAATATTTGTCATTGGTTTCCTGCTGAGGGTGGCATTTTGCCCAGGTAAATTCTGATCCTGAAATAAGTATCTCATATACCATTCAAGCTTTCACACACATTGCACATATAAGTATCATATATGGTAGAGGTATCAGGATTAGGCTGAGATAGTCAGAGCGGATGTGTGGGATTGTTGCTGATGATCAGCAGATATTTGACAAATTGATGTCTGTAGCCAATCTGGGTTATAGATTTTGCGCCTACACATAAGTGCACTGATGTGCCTATCGTCCCTGTCACATTTTAATTTTTTTCATTTTGTTCGTTTGAATTTGCAATTTTTATTAGATAAACAGACAAACAAAGAAAATATGATTGACTGAATGTCAATCTGCAACCTCAGCTAATTGTGGCTTATAAATCAGTTCATGCTTAATCAAACCATGATTTAGCATAATATGTAAGCCAGACACTACAACTCTCTTTATAATTTTGAAAACTTTCCCTATAGGAATTCATTCATTCATTCATTCATTCATTCATTCATTCATTCATTCATTCATTCATTCATTCATTCATATAACTGTCCATCTCACGAACATAATCCTGTCTTATCATCATGCATTTTGCTGCTTGCTTTCATCCAGAGGTCAAGCCCTCCTTTGAACGAGCATCTTCAGCAACCTATTCTTATTTTCTGTGACATGCATGTCAGGGTTGGGCTTGGCTACAGTGTGCCTCATCTCCATATAAATAAGAATTCTGTGCATTGACCATTGTATGATGGGTGAAAAGCCTAAACCTGCTTTAAAGATAATTTTACTGAACAGTCATTGCACTGGATGCCTATCATCTCCTTTTCCAATAATTTAGTTTAAATGCCAGAGAGAGATATTTTGTGGTATACACAGTAAACTAGTGAACAGACACTCTGAATTATTTGTGCTTGTCAAAATCGGCAAAAATGTTCATAAAACCATCCTCATACAGAGTTTTGCTTGATTATTTCAATATTGAGATGCATGATAATCCTGTGAAACAATTTAACCACTAATTGGAATGATCTAGTCTACATAATGTAGAAGGATATGTAGAAATAGCCTGTGGCCTCCTACATTCAACTTTGTACAAAGCTCAAATCATTAAGATAATGTGATTCCTTCAGATTTGCTATTGGATTTCATGAACTCATCACTAGACCTATTTACTCGTCCAGTGTTTAAATAGCTCCTTTTTAAGTACCTAGGAAAATCAAAATTGTATACCTTCTGGTTCTTTCACCCTCTAACACATTGGAAACAAATATGAAGAAAAAAATGAACACATTTTCTAACACATTGGATGGGAACTAAATATGAAGAAAAAATGAACACATTTTGTAAAAGGCAAAGGATTTGTATGAGGTGAAAAGTGTAAAATTGACTGGCAACAGTCAATAGCTGATGAAACCCAAATAAAATTGTCATTAATTTTAAATATGAATATAATCTAAAATTGTGATAGCCTGGAAAGACGCAAAGTGGTCAATTAGTACGTAAGGATAGTTTATCTCATTCAGGTTCAAAGCACAGACTGAGTGGTGTTTTGTCATCAATCTTCACAAACCTTGAGGTCTTTATAGAAGCTGTGAAGTTCCTGCAGGTCACATCTGTCTTCTGGATCCCTCCCCCCCTTTTTTTGATCCAAGACCCCAGAAATTGAGCTCCTACCTTGGCAATCTATAGGAGAAGAGCAGGCAGAGCTGGGGGGGGGGGGCAGAGTTAAATGTGTCACAGTTTAGAGTCCTCAAGAGAACCAAGTCTACCTACCCACCCCGGCTTGAATTCTGTTGATCCTTATCTAGCTCCAATTTACTGTTCGACTTTAGTTGACTAAATTCTTGTGTATAGGCTTCAATAACTCTTCTATGTTGCACCCTTGCAACTGGTCCTGCTTCTTTACACCTGACATTGATATGGCTGACTAAAATTTAACACTAAATTGGGATTAGATAAGGGTCAACAGAATTCAACTGAATTCTGAACTTGGATATCTTGTGGCAATGCAAAGACGAATGACATGTTTACCTCTGC
This sequence comes from Oxyrhabdium leporinum, assembly GCA_032468155.1. Taxonomy (NCBI): domain Eukaryota; kingdom Metazoa; phylum Chordata; class Lepidosauria; order Squamata; family Cyclocoridae; genus Oxyrhabdium; species Oxyrhabdium leporinum. The sequence goes on from JANHFL010000745.1 coordinate 31,667, forward strand.
TGTCCCCCACCCCCCAGGTTGTCTGATCTTCTCCTACACAGTCAACCACACTGGAGGTGAGATTTCCTTCTGATTTTCATACAATTTTCCACACCTCTTCAAAACCCAGCTTCGCCAGCTCACTAGATATCAAGATGGATACCTAACATTCTAAAAGTAATAGAGTCTTTTCCAAAACTCTGATGAATTCTTTTCAGTCCTGGCTGAAAGCTTAAAACCTGGGATTAAAGAATATAAAATCACATCCCTCATCTCTCTGAAAGTATCAATAGTGTTTCAAATTACCACATATAGATAATGATGTCAAAAAGGCTCTTCCTTTAAGGGAAAGATGATAATATCTGATAATAGTTATTTTACTAACTCAAAAGTATGGAAGCGAGATACCCCATATATTTAATATGCTTTCAGAAAAACATAATTATGTGATATTATTCAAAAGGAAGATACAAATCATCAAAAATAACTGAATGGTGGCTAAATAGTGTTTTTACTTTCTCCAGATAAATAGTTTCATATCATACTAAAGATGGAGAAATCTAGATGGGGGAATCTAATTACCAACTTTGCTTTCTTGACTCAATTTCTCCTACCCAATTTCAGTATGAGTTTTCAACTTTATGGGTTTTGAAATAAACCCACAAAACATGTAATTGTAGACATTTTTTTCCTACTTATTTTCCAAGCTAAATGCCACTTTGGCAAGCAAGGTTGCATCCCAATCGCTGCATTGGAAAATTCTGAAAAGTGCAACTGTCAAAGGATTTGTTTCAATTAACATATCGATCCAGAAACTCTTGTCTTCAAATGAGAACTCCCTTTGGAAGATGTTCTACAGATCTCTGAGGTACAAAACTATGTACAGGTACTAAGGAGTAAGTATTTATTTTGCTAAATGGGTCTTCCTCATACGCATTCATAGATGCAGAGATCTTTCTCTATGGAAGTTTCTGCATGGAAGATGACATGGGGCAGAACTTCAAGTGAGGGCTAAACAAGAAATATCACTTAAGAAATTAAACCCCTAATGAAGAGTTACATGTCTCATATGTAAGATTTTATCTATTGGTAGGACATTTCAAATACTGGCAGCTGAGTCTTGCATGATTATTTTGAGAACTCAAGTTTACAAGCTTTCAGTCAATTTTCCTATATGATTTTCTTTTGACATTGTTACTGTGAATCAAGATAACAACTTCAGTAATTACATATTTACTAATTCACAGGTGTCAAACTCATGGCGTCATGTCGCTATCACATGATGTTTCATGATGTTTTTCCCATTTGTGGAGCTGGGGTGAGCGTGGCCTGCACGTGATGCATCCAGCCCGTGGACTGCCAGTTTGATACCACTGTACTAACTTCTTATCAAGAGGTCAATTGAACAAATTACACCCCTACCCTACTTTTATCCCAGAAAGCAGCACAATGACAAAAGCAATACCCTCCCATTGTAATGCAAGCTTCTCCCCTTTTGTTTGAATGTATACAACCCATGTACAGAAGGGGAAGATGTTGCAATATAACGGTGCAAGTCTGCCTTTGCCATTTGTCCTGCCTGATTCCAAATCAAGAGACTTGATATTACATTAGAGTTTTGTAGCTATTCCAACAGAAAAGAATGTCTGTGGCTCAGGGATGAACTGTGGAGTGTTTGATGCTCTCTGAGGTTGGTTGTTTGCTTTCAGATGTTTCATTAGACCCACTCCAATGGCCAGGTTAAGGATCCTGAAAGCTGGAAATTCCTGTCTATTTTTAATAGACTGAAATGTTAAAATCACTATTGTAACCCAGCTGGGATCAGAACAACTTTGCAGGAAATTTTAACATATTTTAATTTCTGTTCTTTGCAACCATGTATGCTGAGATCAAAATTAAGGAAACCATACTGTGGCTTAAGAAAATGTGCGATGATCCATGTCCAACTTACAACACTGACGATTCAATAGTGGCACAATTGTCATAAACAAGGTTGTTATTGCTGTTTCCTTTCCTTGGCTAGCTACTAACTAATCTTGTGGTGATCACTCTGACAAATAAATACAATAATAAGTCTGAAAGCATTCAAACTCTCTGCTATGTTATTTACATAACCATCTCACAGGAGGGAAGGCAATTTTGAGATTCTCCCTTTAGATCAAAACAGCATATTCTTAACTTAGCAAGTGTATGCATACCGTGAAATCATTATATCAGGCACCACTTGATGGCACTGTTGAACATACTATTCTTTTAATATTTTCTGGCCTGAATAAGTGTGTTGAACCGTCTTAAAATGCCATTTTGTTGCTTCTTCTGTTCCTTGCTTTTATTCTGCAAGGAGTACCTCTTTGTTGTATAAATGACCTTTTATTCCAATGCATCAACCTGATCCATGAGTTAAATAGAAGTTAAACTACTTTTGAAATATTTTCTACAGCATTATTCCCCAAAGAAATAAAGTTTACAACAATGGTTTACATTAACCCATTACAGGTTAACAGCAGTGCTGAATAGGGCTGCTCTGTGCTACGAACAGTGCTCTATGCTTATAGAGTAAGCATAATGCCCTCGACAATCTAGGTACTCATTTTACTGACCTTGAAAGGCTGGAAGGGTGAGTCAACCTTGAGCCGGTCAGGATCAAACTCGGCAGCTGACACAGTTAGCTTGCAATACTGCATTCTAACCACTACACCACCAGGGCTCAGTTCATTAGTAATTCTGACTGAGAATGATATTGTTGACCAATTCTTGAAAGTACCCCTGGTGAAGACAGCTCTGTAGTCTGTCTTATAAAAGTTCGTTTAGTGACCATTCAAAGTTATAATGGCACTGAAAAAAGTGACATATGATCATTTTTCACACTTATGACTCTTGCAGCATTCCCATGGTCACATGATCAAAATTCAGATGCTTGGCAACTGACTTATATTTATGATTGCTACAGTGCCCAAGGGTCATGTGATTCCCTTTTGCAAACTTCTGACAAGCAAAGTCAATGGGGAAGCCAGGTTCATTTAACAACAGTGTTACTAACTTAACAACTGCATTGATCCACTTAACAATTGTGGCAAGAAAGGTTGTAAAATGGAGCAAAACTCACTTAACAACCATCTCACTTAGCAGCAGAAATTTTGGGCTCAATTGTTGCCATATGTGGAGGACTACCTACATCATGTAGGTATTGCCAATCAACATTTTTTTAAACTGTTCTATTCAGAAGGGACCATGATTTCTGAAGTAGCTGTACTCTCTTTCTCTTTTGCTCTATGCTTTCTTGGTTCTGATATTACTTTTTCTATTTTTAGCATGTTATGTTTTATTATTTAAGAAACACTGCCCTCTGGCTTAGTCCCCTTTTGCTTTGTTAAAACTTTGATGAAAAGCTCATTTATTCTAACCTGGCTTTAACTATTCCACTGTACAGGCATATGAATTTATAAGAGATTATTCCTAATTGTTCTGCTTGCATGAAACTTGACACATTTACAACCCTCAGAATAAAATGGAGGGGGGGGGAATGTTATGAATCAGTACAGAAATGTTAAACATGTTTAACAGGGGGTTGTCCATTTCAAATTGAAAGTAAGCAATTGTATGATGAGAACAGGTGCCGAGGAAAAATCTAAATCCAAATGCCAATACTATCAAAAGATCTTTTTGGTTCAGCTTTTAAGCTTTTGATTGCTCAGCCAGCTTACCTAGGGATTATGAATGTGTCCGCAGATCTCACCCCTAATTTTCCACAAATTGTTGACTTCTAAAGTATCTTTTGCTTCTCTAGTAGATCTGACACATTGAGGTTTTTATTTTCCATTAATTTCTTTTTCACCCAAGTTTTATAAGATTTGTATACATGGATGGAACATTACAAAAAGTTATTATGATGAGGCCATCCCATAAAAAAAATGCTTTTATGCAATTTCTTTTCTCAAAGAAAGGCTCAAATTCTTTGCATAGCTTTATGTGAAGACAGAGTTGCCGATAAACTGAAGGTCAAGCAGTATGGATGTGACAATATGCAGATGTATGGTGCAGCTAAAAAGGGCAGAATTTGAAAAGCTATAAAAGTTAGTTCCAGCTGCTGCCAAAGAAAAGCAATTAGACAATTTAGTATTTCTACATTTTAAACAACTGGAGCTGACAATTTCTATGCTTACAATCTTATTAGGGAAATTCCCTTTAAAAAAAACAAACAAACTGTAAACCTATTGTAAAATCATTGCAACTCAATCAGTTTAAAATAGAATGAGTTCCAAATACTTGGAAATCAATCAGCAAATGTTTCCCAGATATTAAGGGGACTTGTGTCCCCATCCTTAGCGGCTCACAGGATCTCCAAAGACTTTACTCAACAAATTGTTTTTAAATACTTGCAGCTGGATAGCCACTTTTTCATTTAAATTTTGACTTGTGCTGTTTAAGGAAATTGCGGAACTTTTTTGTCCTGAACGATTTTGATGTTGATTGGATGGAGAGGAAAGTAGCTTTGGCCTTGAAATGCAAGAAGTAAAATAATTTCTCAGCCCTGGAAAAAGCAGAAAACGATGATTAGGACAACCTTTCCTTGATCTTGTCCTTGAAATGAAGGTTCGGGATAGCGTTTAAGATTCTGCTAAGATTTCTTCCAGCAATAAAGTATCACTGAATCCCTTGCTGTGCCTGATTCCTGACTGCACTAGGTTATTATTTTTTAATTAGAAGCACTATCTTAAAATGTACCTTTCTACAAAGTTTTTGATTCTGCAAAGTTGGATGGCAACACACATTTTTCTTTTTTCTTTTGTACTTAATTTATCTCTGTAAAACTTAACAACAACAACAAAACCCCACAAATTAATAATTAAAACCCCCTTTCTGGAATGAACCAACAAAAGTTTTTTTAAAAGGGTTGTTTTAGCTGCTAATAATGCTATTAGCAATAGCAATAGCACTTAGACTTATAGACCGCTTCACAGTGCTTTACAGCCCTCCCTAAGCGATTTACAGAGTCAGCCTATTGCCCCGAACAATCTAGGTCCTCCTTTTACCCACCTCAGAAGAATGGAAAATTCGAACTGCCAAACTGCAGGCAGCCGGCAGGCAGCAGAAGTAGCCTGCAGTACTGCATTCTAATCACTGCACCACTGTGGCTCATCAAAGATGAATCCAAAGTGAATCATGACACAACCAATCCAATCTAATGGTGCCTCCTTTAAAACAAGTGTCCTAAATGAAAATCAGTAGCTTTTTAGTCTGCTAAAGCTCCTGCAATTATACAACCAACAGCTGAAGCATGTTCACAACATTCAGCCATCAAAGAGTCAACAGGACTGCTGAAAAGCATCCCTCGGCGTGCCGAATTTTAGTATGAATTATGACAGCAAAGCTACTCTCACCCAAACAAGTGATTAAAGTCTATTTTACAAATGCAAGAGCTTTGATTTCAGCACTTCATCGTGTTTAATCATTTACCAGCTAATTTAGAACATTCAGTAAACTGGAAACAGGTCTTTGGATATTGTTGTTGAACATATTTATCTACATTAGCAAATATTTGCAGTACAGTTTCTTTTTTTCCCCCTGCAGCCCTCCCTTGCCAGATGCAATATGTCTCTGTAGTTTGCTAAGACATTAAATTATATAGGCATTCTTATAAAAATGCACCATAAATTGGCTTTGTTTGCATGACATATTCAGAAAGAAGCTTTAGGCAGCAAAGTTCACAGAGTACCATTTATTCCTCTCAAATGGACCACAATTTATCCAGGATATCAGATCCACTTTTTATGTTTGCACAAAATACATAAACAGTAGTTAAAGACTATTGGCTGCATTTATACAATATGAAAAACCTGGTTAGCTTTAATCTTGGATAGTTCATGTTTTTGAGGCTTAGTATGCTTTGCTAAGTTTCAAAGGTTGCCCAGGAGGTTAGTTTATGGTCCAAAGTATTCTGCAAGACCCCAAAATAGTTAATACAGCTTCCAGAATAAGCTGTTATGCAACTATGTGATTCAAAAGCTATAGTGGTGCAGTGGTTAGAATGCAGTATTGCAGGCTACAACCTGAAGTTTGATCCTGACTGGCAAAAGGTTGGCTTAGCCTTCCATGGCCAACAAAATGAGGACCCAGATTGTTGGGGGAAATATCCTAATTCTGTAAACCACTTATAGCAGTGGTTCTCAACCTGTGGTCCTTGGAGAACCCCCAATATTGTTGGCATCCCGCAATTTATTCATTAAGTCTAAACGCTTTAAATTTTGAATTAAGTCTTGGGGGTCCACAGCTGGCCACAAAAGCTATTTACAAGGGGCCTGGGGTGAAGAAAAGGTTGAGTACCACTGGCTGTAAATATTGTAATTGCCACTATTCAAATATTTGATTCAAGGCAATTTGACCTAATATCTGAATCAGATAGTTTTATTGAAGTATTGATAATCACTTCACATTGTTGAAGGAATGAGAATAATCTATTATAATGAACAGCAAAGAACTCGACTTCATGGGAATTATCTGCATGAAGGTTTTCTTCAAAGTATTAATATTCCAAGTGTGGAATGAATCCCCAATGAAAGCTTAATTTTAAACTTCATGTCATTAAGGAATAGAACTATTTTTTACTCATAGTGAATGTAATAGACACTTTATGGTACATTAGCCTCTTGCATACAATGCCCTTCTATATGATACCATCATCCCTAATGCACATATTATCACATTAAAGAGATAGAAGTTAACAAAGTGAATAGCTTCAAGATTTGCACTCTTAACAGGAAAGTACCAATTATCCGTAAGGTAGTTAAAAGAGGTCTTCTGAGGACTTCATTTCTAACTGAGAGCAGCTATATACAACGACATCCAATTATCTCCTGGAAATAGGTATTTCAGTATTTTTCTGATTGATAGATATAAGAGGACCCACAAAAGTTGAGTCCATGTGGTGTCATCATTTATCCATCCTTGGAATTAATCAAAATGTATGCATCAATATAGAGACAAGACAACTGTTTACTTTCCAGTATATCAAGTCAAACTTTTATTTCAGCCATAAAGATGTAAGCGTAAGATGTAAGAAGATAAAACTTATAACCATACCAGCAATAACAAACTAGGCTGTAAAGTATAACAACTAGCCTGAGTTAGCATCGCTACCACAAAACTGTAAAGTACTGTAAGATTAAAATCTATATAAAAGAATTGTAATTAGTATTAATACTAAAACTATAAAAGCTATTCCATAGCAGAACACAATATAAAATATAAAACAGAGTGATATAAGAGTTCCTAAAAACTAAAACTAAAACAATAAATGGCTTGAGCTGCTCAGTAAATCAAAACAATCTAGGCTATAAGATATAGGAAAAAAACTAAGAATTAGCATAACTAACATAACAATATAAAATATTATCTCTGAACCCATAATTCATCATGTAGACATATTCAGTGATCAAAACTACAGTTTCTTTATTTAAAATATGTCTAAAAACAAAAGAAACTGAAGGTAGGGCCATAAGCATGAATGACAATATTGCTGTTATCTCAGAGACTAAAATTTCTTCTCCAAGACCCAACCACAATTTCAATCTGCATCTCTCCAAACAGTTTGGGTGACACAGTAAGCAACTGCTAGATTGAACAGTTTACCTGTCCCTTTCTTTATCATTTTAGTTAATTGGGTAGAAAAAACAACAACGTATTTTTATTTTTATTTTATATCAAAGGAGAAGAGAATTTGAGTGAAGTTCTCATAGTTGTGTACTTCTTGTGTATATGACCAAAAAGTAGTTGTTACTGCTCTCTTTCATTGGAGCTCTTCAGTACTCTGTAGCTACAGATGTGAAAGAGGAGAAAAAGTGATCAAATTAAGAAAAAAAATGTCCCCAGTTTTGCCTATGAGGATTCTTTGGCAAAGGGAATCCTAATAATTATATTTATCCAAGGTCCCTTCTCTCTTCTCTTCTCTTCTCTTCTCTTCTCTTCTCTTCTCTTCTCTTCTCTTCTCTTCTCTTCTCTTCTCTTC
>JANHFL010000745.1:71964-82852 GCA_032468155.1 Oxyrhabdium leporinum
TAAGTTGTAAACCGCCCCGAGTCTTCGGAATGGGGCGGTATATAAATGTAAAAATAAATAAAATAAATAAAATAAATGTTCAAGAAGTCCAAAATCATTAGCTTAGGAAAATCTAACAAACTTAGGCAGCATCCAGATATATATATTTGTGATTCAGATTTGTAAGGCTGCTGAACTCTGGTGTTTCTGGGAGTCAGATACTGAAAATTTTTTAAAAAGGAAACAAAACCACTATTTATAAAATAAAGTATAATGAAATGAGGGACAGAGAGAAACTCTATTGGCATAACCCAACAGAAGCAAAACCCAGGTCTTCAAGGCTCACTTAAAGGATAGCAGGCCATTGAATCTCCAGGGGGATACCACAGGTGTCACAACAAAGAAGATTCACTCCCTAAGTAAGATAGTGTTGATTAAAAGATGGGATGTAAAGTGAATGCACTTTTATTGAATGGGCAAAAACGGTGGGAGAAAGGCAGTTCTGAAATAACCAGGGGTGTTGTGTGATATTCAAGTTCCAAATACCCCATCAAAATGGGATTCTTTAGATTTCTAGGATATGGACCACATATTTAAGGGACACTAAAATTGGAGAAGGTAGGATTAAGGATGTATAGTTCAGGTAAATTCATAATGGAGTTTTGAAGAATCCCTATTTGGGGCTAATATAATATGAAAAAGAAACAACCTTGAGGGCCAGAGGAAGAGCTTGAACCAGGACACCAGTGAGATAAAAGAAATTTATACTCAGAGCAGAAATGTAATTTGAGAAAGTGTTTCAAATTTGCCCTCCCTAGTTATCATGAGGATAAAGGGAGGGAGGGAAGGAGGAAGCATAGTTGGATTTGTAAGAATCTGTTATTTTAACTCTATAATAAAAATAGTTTTAGCAGTTGTAACTTCAGTTTCTAGTCTGCTCTACCTCGAAGAGCTGACATTTATTTTGTTCAGGCTGCAATTTTGACAGATCCTGAAACCCTGCATAGGTTGAAAATTTGGATCACGTGAGTGGTATTATAATAAGAACTAAAATAATTTCTTCCAGTTTGGTAGCAGTAGTTGGGATCAGTGCTGATTTGGGGTGTTGAATTATTCCATGCATACATGGGTACATATATTTTCTAAATGCACCTTATTTAATATTCCTCAGATTAATTTTAGAATGTATTCTCTGGAAGTCAGCACATGTATTTACAGTATTATTTCAACAGCAGAGAAATTAGAGTAGTAATTAAAGTGCTGTGGGCTTAGCAAGGTGGAGTTACATCAGTTTAATGGCAAACCTTGTCAAGATTTTACTTGCACTTTATGGAGGGGAAAAATTCCATAACATGGGTAGCTAAAATAAAATTAATTCCATTAATAGCTAAAATATGGATTATGCTGCATGAGACATTTGCAAAAAGATAGGGTCAGAGGGAGGTGGAGAAGTGTAGCTACCTGATGTAAAATCAGGCATAATTACATTACAGGGATTTAAAAATAATTCCAAAAGACAGACAATGGGGATTTAGTTACTCCTCTCTATATTTTATCTATTCTTTCAGGTGATAAGTTAATCAGAAGAAAAAGGAAAGGATTTCCCTCCATTATCTCAATACCTCTTTGAATGACCAAATAATATAAAGGGATGATTTGCACCGCACCCTCCTCTACCTTAATTCTTATTTTAAAGAACAACGAAAATCAGTTCTGTTTCTTTCAATTCTCTCTATACTCTAAAATGTAGAATGTGTTGACATCCCTCTGTGCTATGGTAACCACAGCTAGAAGAATATCTTGGAAAGACATCTCTTCTAGCAGTTGCTAAGGGATTTTTTTTTTTAAATAAATAAATCTAGTCTGCACTGACAAGGATCTCAACCTTTTGTATGGTTTTCTCCCAAAGACCATAATCAGTAAATTGCAAGAAACTCATCTTAGTTTATCTAACCTCTGGAGAGTATACAGTAGTACTGCATCACCTTTACTAAATTCCTAGAATCGTTGCCTTGTGCCTTTGATACAAAAGGTTATTCTGCCATTTCCTCTGGCCACACCAGCCATTCCTTTGACTGACAGCCAGCTTTTCTCCAGCTAACAATGTCTATCCTGGTAGAATTATAGAGGAGATAGAGTGAGATTAGTTTTCTGTCAGATCTGTTTTTCCTTGCCCCGATTCATTTCTTATGTTTGCTCTCTCTAATGGCATTCTTTTATAAAATAAGATGTTAAAAGGAGAAAGGGAGCCAAAGACAGGCCTTGTTTAAGACCGGGTTTAACTCTAACCTCAACAAGCATTAATGGACAATATAACTTTTTATGTTGTTAAAAACAAGACGAATAAGTTATTTTGATTCTTTCTTGGTTCCTTATTTTCATGTGTTCATCCAACTTTATTTCTTGAAATTGAGGGTTTGAGTTGTGGTTGGTTTTAAGTTTGTAATGAAATTTCCACATATTTTGCTGGAAATGTTTCCAAGAATTGTACTGGGCAGCTGCAATTTTAATGTTTATTTGGGATCTTTTTGCAAACAATTAATTTTAATATGAATTATTTTCTGGGGTTGTTCAGGGCTTTGAAATCAAAGAGGAAACTATTTTGACATACATTCTTATCAACCCATTGAGTTCTCCCCAAGGACCTGGGATAGGCTGATCTTGTTGTTTGATAGTATTAAAGGTATTGTTGCCAGAAATATTATGGTTAAATGTTGTTATTATTATTAAAGATGCTGTACAAATGCCTGTGCATTAATTGGAGCAAAATTGAATATTACTAAATGGACAATGCCAAATAGTTGGTTTTCAGATTACTAAGGTCCAATTCATTCACACAATCTGTTCCAGATCTGAAGCCTTCTGAATGTTTCTGTTACATTTCCAAATATCCAGGATGAATACTCATGGAATAGGCAACCATTTTTCTGCCTCTTGTACATTTCTGCAGTTGAGTTCACATGTAAAACACAATTGGCTAGTTTGCTTATTAAACTAATTCATAGACCATGATTACAAATTGCAAAGGCTAAGTTCACATAAAATACTAACCAAAAGAGTTTATCATGATGCATGAAACTAATCTTATCTAAGTCATCATGTGCATTGCTTGAAGGCTTCCACAGTCCTTTACATCTTTGTATATTATTTGCAAAATATATTTAGCACAGAGTTGCTGCAACATGATTTATAGCTGCTTGGGAACTGCATAAAGGGAGGACATGTGGCCCATGAGCCACTGCTTATGTAGGCATATTGCCATAAGGTAACAATCCTCCTTACCTAAAGCCCATTACTCTCCAGCAGCTGTCTGTACAGATTTCTAATATATATAGATATATGCAGTATATATAGATATCTTAGTGTTAGATTGCTAATATTTTCTCTATTTGGAATTGTATTTCTGCTCTAACTTCAATCCTTTTATTTTGAGTAAGAGAGAGAGAGAGAACACACACACACACACACACACACACACACACACACACACCTTAGAATAAAATACCTAAGATGTTAGTGAATAGCCTTATATTAAATTACGACAGAATGTCACCTCAGAAGATTGCCTGGATCCCTGCATGAAGTACATCATTTTGAAAGTATGTTTAGCCATGTCCAGTGGCTAAACGATCTAGATATCTGGCCATCGATTTAGTCACTCCAGTAACTGCTCATACATAATTTAAGTCTAATTCATAATTTTATTTATCACTCATACTATGTGTTTTTAAAATAAATCACTTTTCCGGTGTTTTATACTTTGATACACATTTTATATGCTGTTTCTGTGAATTTTTATGTGCTAATGTTGTATTCTGTCATGCCGCATGAAATAATAATAATAAGTGAATAGCTACATACTGTTTGCTGTGTTAGGAGCTAATACATAGAATTTTCTGTGTATGTATTAAGTGAAGTGAGACAATGAGTTTAAAAACATGGTTTCCTTTAAAAAATAATCTAGGGAGTTTGTGTTTAAAGTATGATGCATCACTACAAAAATCAGATTACCTTTATTCCTTGTAAAGTCAACACCTGGTTGCAAAATTTACAGCTGCTGTAAAAATGTTTGAAATACAATGTGTTTGTGTGATCTGTATATCCAATTAAACCAACTGATTATCACTGCTTAGATAAATATATAGAAGAGAACATTTATTCGTATTGAAGATTTTATATATAGTTTTATATATGCAATCTATTTTAGGGTGAAATAAAATAAATAGAGAATGCATGAAGAAATTACATTTTTGAAAAAAAAACACCCAGTTATTTTGTATAATAAATAAGAATCTTCATGCAGGTATTTTTAAATAAATGATGATAATATGATGATATATTAAATTTTTATACCACCCGATTCCCAGAAACGATGTGTGTGATTGGAGTCAGAGAAGAAGACCAACAATGAGGAGCCAGATGCAGAAAGGTGATCAGACCACAAGCAATCCGCTCAAAGTCAAGGAACAGGACTGCTGTCTGTATAGACAGAGGAGGTAAGGCTGGCCAGCAACCAGCAGAGACAGCTGTCATCACTTTCCAAAGATGAAAGTGCTGAATTATTGCCTCCTCCCAACTCAAGAATTTGGTGTATGTAATGGACTGTGCACCTGTAGGAGCAGAGGGGGAGACTTTTGACAACATACAGCAGGGATGTCAAACTGGTGGCCCATGGGATGGATGTGTCATACGCAGGCCACACCCACCCCAGCTCCGCAAAGGGGAAAACATCAGAAAATGGCAACGTGACATGCTGAGTTTGACACCTATGACATAGAGCTTTCTCAGAAAGAGGCTCAGATAAAGAGGATAAAGAAAGTGCACACTCCTGAACTGGATGTGAGAGGGGGGAACCACAACTTAGAATCTCTCATGATACAACTAGTAGATTAGAAGGTTGTAGCTTCAGTCTGGCAAGATTCTGTCCATCAAGGGGTAAGCAAACAAATGACTGGATCTTGTTGTCTTGTCTCTGAGTTGGGACCTGGCAATGGGCTACTAGGAGAATAGAGCAAAGGCATTCTTTGAGACTTTCTCCTCTAACCCTAACCCTAACCTTAACCCTAAATGAGAAACTCCAGGACTGCTTTTTGTTAAAATAGCAAACATAGCAGCAAACTCAAGTCCCTTTGTTGACAACAACCATCCATTATCTCCCACTCCATGCACCTTGACTTATGAACCTCACAATCCTGACTTTGAAATTGGATCAGCTGATGAACCTTCTACAAGCTATGGCCTTTGGATTTTACCTGACAACTCTTCTGCTCACTGCTATGATTTCAGAACTTTGCAAACCAAACTTGCTGAACTTTGGGGAAAGTAACCTGCCAGTGTGTGTGTTTGCAAACCTCATTTAGTAAAGTGTATAAACTACTTCTTTGTGTATGTGTATGTGTGCTTGGCCTGGGACAGGACGCTCTTAAAAGAAAAAAAAAAGGAGGAAAAAAAAGAGCAAAAGTGGCAGGGATAACAAACCCAGATGTGGACAAAGAAAAATAAGACAATTGTCAGGTGCGAAGAATCAGGACTGCACATATAGCTGGAGTTATGCTGATTTATTGCTCATGCTCATAAGAATCTCGTCAACTAACAGTCAGCACTAAATTGGCACTAGATAAGAGTCAATGGAATTCAAGAGGGATTGGACTTAGACCATTTGTGGAAATGTAACCATTCTAGATTGATTCCTCTCTTGACTCCCCCCTCAGCTTCTGCCTGTCCTTCTCCTACAACAAAATAACTTCAATCATTCTTGCCTAGGGCCTGGATAAAGACCCAATGAAAGTGTGTCATACACTGAGTGAAGGTTTTCAGGACCCTTTAAAACACCAGTAGGATTTCCCCTTAGTAGAAACATTAGCACTGTCATACAAAAGGACTCATTGAAGGAGTTCCCTAATGACATCTTCCAAAACATTTTAAGGAAAGCATGGGAAACTCAGGATATGGTAGACTCCTAGACAGGTGATTGTACAGTAAAACCACTGGACATCAAAACACACTCTTTGATCACCTGACAACTAAATAAGTGTAAGAATACTATACAGTACTTTGCTCATGAGAAAATAATTTTCCTTTGGGAAGAAGAAAGCTAAAATATTTTTTCTTTCACTACATTAAATGGAAATTTGTAGGAAAAAAATGGAGAGCGGGGTTTCTTTGACCCCCTGTTGTTCTCACTAGAAAAAAAAAGTTATGAATGAACATATGGTATGTGGAACTGAGATGTCAGACCAATATGTCCATCTTTCCCCCCAATAAACAAGGCTCGTATACAATGTAGTTGTCAGTGGTACAGGGGGGGTTCCAGAATTCAATCTTTCTTCCACAAGCTAATTTCCCAGCAGCGAGATATCCTGGGTATTAAACTTGATTGCATTTGATTTCCACAACAGCTCCCTCAAATTTTTTCTCTCTGCACTCAGATATTTTCAAGCCAATTTGAATTCCTCCAAGGAATTGAGCTTGCTTGCAAATGTTTCTTGGAAATATAATATATAACAATGTTCAGAGCAATATATCAATGCAAGAATGAAAAAAAGGACAATGATGGATTATGACTAGATTCTTGCTCAGACTCTTCAAAGCAGAAGTACATGATATGATGTACCAGAGCTGTTGAGATGCCCCAGAAAATTTCCAAAATGATACAAAATCTTAATTTTTAATATGACAGATGGGGAAAATAACTAAATACATGACTGGAGAATAGCCATATTTAATAGTTTTACTTTTAAACAATGTAAATGATCACTCCCAGAGTGAGCCCATTTTTCAGAAACCAGCATACCAATATGCTAATGCACTGAAACATACCTTTGTTTATAACTGGAGTGGTTCAAACTGGATTAGAAGGTAACATGTTTAATGCAAATCAGATTCTTTGATAAACAACAGTTTTGATTATACTAGTCTCTGCTCTTAAATCTGCACATTTGTACATTTCCTTTAGGAAATGTAAACACCTTTCTACTTGGGAAGAGCTTGTGGATCTGAACTCTAATCCCCACCAAATCGGATCATGTTTATTTAACCTCTCTGACAGTAAACACAGTCAAGGTATTTTAAATTGCTGAGGATATAATGTTAATTTGAATCTCCTATTACGCCACATTTCACCATGTGTTCTATCAATGCCTTTTTCCTTCAATTGCCCTTTGTAAGTGGAAGTCAGAAAGTGTGGGGCAAAGGGAACATCCAAAATAATGAAAGCCTTGGGAGCATATGGTGTACCGTCAAAGTTTGGGACCTGAAACAATACCCCCTTCTTACAAAAAAACAAGCAAAACAACAACAGCAACAATCCAGGTGGATGCATGTACTTATACATACATGCTAAGTTTATAATGATATAATCTAAGCTACATGCTAAATTTATAATGATATAATCTAGCTAAATTTATAATGATATAATCTAGCTAAATTTATAATGATATAATCTATCTGCAGTACATGGGAAATGTATACATCAAGCAAGGAATAATCCAGCAGCCTTGTAAATTATCTCAATTGGACTAAGCTGAACAACCTCTTTCTATGTATCGTCTACCTACCAACTGGCAGTGGAGCTATAGAATAATAAAGCTGATTTCAGGAGACATATGATAGCGAGAGCTCATAACAGCAGTGACAAAAAGAGCATCTCATGTGAATTAAATATTCACATTATTACAATGGAAAATTAAATTGATAAGTAAAGTGACTAAATTCCATCCAGAACATTGTTTTAGCAGTGGGAAGATGCAAGAAATTGATATAGTGGTTTGCAAATGAATGACTTCCAATAGGACAGTGATGAGGTGTTGGCAAAGAAATTAATTTTATTGCGAAAAGCAAGGTCTTTCCCCTTGCTGTATGTTTGACTGATTTTTTTTTTGTGGAAGGTTTTAGCTGTGACTGTTAAGGACTCCAGGGTTCATCTCTGCAGAAATAATTTGAAGGAATTATATGTTGCATATTCCATTTGTCATTATTAGCATGGCATGGTGCCAATCGCCGCATCTCTCCAAGAGGCCCAAATATTGCTGCCACTTAAAGGGAAAAAAGATTGTGCCTATGTGAAAGATTTGAGGTTCCTAAGGGGAAAGCTATTTTATTAGAAAGACTGGGTGCCGGTTGAATTAGAAAATGCCTAAATGGGATAATCTTTCTTGCAAGGTGGGAGTAGTCAACAGTATTTTACATTGTTTGTGACAACAAGCCATTTTCTTTGTACTCATGGTTTCTTGACAATATGGAAAATCTCTATCATTTTCTCAGAAACATGGACTTGCAAATACTTTTAAGGATTATAGATTTCTGTGAAAAACCCAGCATGGTATTCCTGTGGGGTGGGAACACAGTGGAGAATTAGATTCAATTCCACGAAGCTCAAAAGATTATTATGATTCACTTGTTATCTCAAAATTTCACCTACTTTAAAGGGATAAAAACATTCAGGACCAATCATTTATGTCATTCTAAGTTCTTTCCAAGCTACAAATTGGTTAAAAATAATAATCAACAAATGAGCTAGCATTATATGAAAACTGTAATAGGAACCTGACTTATATCACACATAGTTTTCTAACTTCCTTGCAGATATATCTTGGACCCAGGGCATCTTCTGAAGTTTCATTAGGAATAGTCCATGTATGGTAGATTATGACTCTTGATACCAATTAATTAGTTTAATAGGGATGAGAAAAAGAGTGGAATTGCATTTGGATGAAATATTTCATTGAGGTACAGTGCTGAAACAGATTGACCCATCTCAGTTGGAAAGGCAACCTCAATAGATAAGGTAACAACAGCAGCATGTCAAACCAGGAATCAAGATGGTTCAAATGGATACAGGCTAGCATTGAATGCTAACACTATGAGAATCCGAACTACTAACAATTAAGGGAAATTTGCGGTAGATAAGGATCAATTGAATTCAATGTGAACTTGAGTTAGATCTCTTGTGGGCATGAAGTGACTCAAGACCAATGACATGCTTGACCTCTCCCTCGGGCTCAGCCTGGTCATCTCCTACATAGCATGAGTTACATCCATATATATCCTACTTGAGTTGGTCACAATGAGGCAGAACAAGTGCCCATTTTCAGTGTAAGGAAAGAGATATGTAACTTTTCTATTTTTTGGCAAAGCAATTTTAATTCTGAAAAAAATGATTCAATATGTTTCTTTTTTTCTCTGTATCATAAATGCTATCATATTTTGTAGTGTTAGACAATTGTTATTTTCCCTCAAGATAATGTGGATAATAGGTCTTGCAGCAAGATAGGCAGCAAGCAAATGTAATACGTAAACAAGTATGTAAGCAAGCAAGTGAGTAATTAAATAAATAAACAAATAAAGTAGATTTAGAAATTTGTTTGACATTTGATTAACAGGGGAAATGTAATCAATAGAAAAGTAACACTACTTAAACCAAGGAACCTCAGCCTTAGGCAATGAATCATATATATTACAATAGCCTGAACTTCATAAATTTGAATTTTACAGATTAACACAATCTCATCCAGACACAGTCACTCTAGTGTGATACCTTCCAGACTACTCTGTCCATCAAGTAATTTGAAAAGAACTCATATTTGATGATATTACAAATTGCAGGGATTTAACAGAACCAAATAGAATGTTCTATTCTTGGGTAGCTCCTAGTGTAGATGGTGACAAAGGCTGTTTCCAATTCAAATTCAGGCCTGAAGTCAGTCTGAAATATATTTGTGCCATAGTGGTGCAGTGGTTAGACTGCAGTATTGCAGGCTGACTTTGCTCATAGCCAGAAATTCAGTCCTGACCAGCTCAAGGTTGACTCAGCCTTCCATCTTTCTGAGGTCAGTAAAATGAGTAGCCAGGGTGGTATATATAAATCTAAGTACTATTGATATTGCTAAGTTCTATAATAATTCTCTTCAGACCCCTTCCCTTTAAAACAGCAATGAATTGATAAATCTAGGGTCCAGCATGATAAGAACCATTAACCAGCAGAGCCAGAATCATCAGGTACAGTGAAGATGTAAAGGCCTTACTACAGCTATTCCTAAAAAGATTCATTTATCATTTACCTCTTGCCAGGCCTCTAAGCACTAAAATTGGTTCATTTTACAAGACCAATTCACATTTCACAAGAAGAAAGTTTTTCATCTCCTCTATCATAGTTTAGTTGGAAGTTTCCAATCCAGCTGAACAAGCAGATTCCAAACTTCTAATCCATCATTTGTAATTATTATAGCATGCTGTCTAAGTTTAAAAAGATAGGAAAGGCTTTATCCAGAATTTGTATATCAAAATTGTAGGTAACAAAGCCTTGTTGTTGTTTTTTCCTCTGTCCCTAATTATTTTTCTACTCAACATCCAGAAATTCTGGACAGCTATATAGTGGAAAACGGGTCAAATTTTCTGAGTTTGTGTGTGTCTATATATGTGTTTTACTCATTGATTGTAGTGGTTCATTCTAAACATTCAGAAAACCAAAAAGAGGACTGTTTACAACAGTTACGTCAATCACAGGTCAGTTGTCTATTCTGGAGGTCAACTAAGTTTTCAGCAGAATAATAGCCGAAGCCAAAGAAAATAATTTGAATCTGTCTTGCTTTGTGGGTGTCATATAGATCTTGTTAACTTTCATAGCTATAAAAATTAGATGCACATGTACTTTTAAAGCAAATAATTTCTCTTATAGCCAAGCAAGTCTCTTGTCTCTATAAATCACTAAGCATGTGATGCCTCTAATATTTAATGAAATGTTATAGTTGATGTGGAATGGATTTCTGTCTATCTATCTCTCTGTGTGTGTGAGAGAGAGAGTGTGTGAGAGAGTGTGTGTGTGAGTGTGTGTTTGTGTGTGCGTGCGTGAGAGAGAGAGAGAGAGAGAGAGAGAGAGAGAGAGAGAGAGAGAGAGAGAGAGAGAGAGAGA
>JANHFL010000745.1:108555-119184 GCA_032468155.1 Oxyrhabdium leporinum
TACATACATACATACATACATACATACATACATACATACATACATACATGCTTAATCTCACTGTGTCTCATTTTTCTTTGACCTATTGTATATCTTGCTGAGAAATAGCAGTAAGGCACAAATAATATGAACTGTACATCAGGGGAAAAAAAGAAGAATTTTATTCCAGTTATGCTTAAGGCATGCCAGGGTTGCTTTTTATGCAAGACCATGTCAGCAATGGCAATGGTAAGTGGAATCGCTAAGCAGTTTTCCTGCTCAATATATAGATACCATGAACTTAACAGCAATCAAACCAGAGCAATCTTTGTGTTATTCATATTAGTGGAATTCTGCATAAAACTTTTGAATTTGTAGAATGGAAGGAACAGAGGATGAAAGTAGGAGAAGGAAAGTAACTTGTAGCGGCTTTCACTACCCTGAATTAATTTGTCACCAATTCCAAAACATGAAAACCTGGCTGTATGATCTATGATGTAATTTTCAAGGTAGATTATAGCAATGGAAATAAACATGATTTGGAATAATGTCACACCATGTTTGTTATTCTGCATTTTAAAAACCATTCTGTTTCAGTTGATGGGGAAAGAATCAAAAGAACACTTTGGCGATATTTTTCGTAGTTTTCTGTATGCTCTTTCAATACAGCCTTGATATTGTCAATGTGTGTCCTGTAGTGATGTTATTTGTACATCCTCACTAAACATTAGTCTGCGTACAGCTTGACATGCAACTAAACCCTCCTACCCTCCCATAAAACAGACCATGTGCGTAGATCTGAATGCTTTATTGAAAGAAGAGGATATGGTGAAACTGGGGAAAATAGGAATACATACAATGAGAAGCAAATATAAGTACTAAGTTACTACTGAACATAAGAATTAATAAATACAAGCAATTTAAATTTCACCAGCAATGCTCTGTGTGGGATGTGGGTTTGTCCTTGGATGACCCTGTGTCACAGATTAAGATAGATTCTTCTTTGTGCTTCTGCCTTCTCCAAATGCTAAAGGAAATGGAGTCTGGCTTCCCAGCATGCATTTGTTTTGAGAGCGCGGGCTGATGGGTAAAATGGGTTGGGTCAGCTTCAAACAATATACTTGGTATTTTGTCTCTCCAGCCACTAGATGGGGCTAGAGCACAACAACAGTATATAAAGATAGTATTTTGGGGCATAGTTGTCCCTCCGGCCACTAGATGGGGCTAAAGAGTAACAACAGTATATAAAAGTTATATGCTGGGCCATGACAATCATAAAGGAAAAACTGCAAAAATCCCAATGGCTTCAGTCAGCTCTTCAAAATACATTAAGTTGTTGTTGTTAAAGAAGTGGGACTCTATCTAGGAAGATAATCAAAATCACGCTTGTAGTTTGCTTTATGACCCTTAATCATAATTGATCAAAACTTCTATTCACTGTAGCACATTTGTTGGATATGACCTTCACGGGATTCCTTGTCAAAGCATATTCTACCAAAAGTTTAAATAAAGATATAACACCTTCCTGTACTCCATTGATCAATCATGCAAAAGATAAATGTTTAGAGTTGCATTTAAATGCACCTGCTAAATATGCAGCTGTGAAAAATGCTATCATAATGTGTGTGCCTTTTCTCCAGGATCTTGCTCATTTTTTTGTAAAAACAACAACCCAACAACACTGACTAATTAAAGCAACAACCTTCACGCCTTCTTTGCATGCAGGAATTGACAAATCTGACTTCAAGGAACAATTGTGCATTTTGTCAAATATCTCTCAAAAGCAACTTGAAATAAAATGTGTTGACTATGATATGAAAGAGCATGATAAGGACAGAAGAAACTCTTATGTCAGTTCAATGGTTCATTCTGAGAAGGAACTGGATATTGGCCTCATGACCATCATTTGAGCTTGGCTGTTTTCCTGCAGACATTTCTCTACCCAACTAGGTAACATCATCGGTGATGCTACCTAGTTTGAGTAATGAAAACAGCCAAGCTCAGAGAGCACCAAGGACCCCTCATTTCAATCCTAAGCTACAAATATTATCTTTTATTGGTAGTCATCATCATCAAGAAGAAGAAGAAAATATTTTTTAACAGAGAACCTATAAGCAAACAAACCCTAACCTCAGGCTAACCTCAGTACATTTTTCTGATTGTGAATTATTATTTCTGTTTGCCTTCCTTTTTTTCCCCTAAGAAAGCACTTTCCATTCTCTCTTGCACTTATTGATTCTATTTCAGCCCACCTGATAACTCCCAAATTTTTTTTAATCCCCTCTCTCCATTCAATTACTACTGTACATAACTTTTTCAGACAGCTTCTACACTCTTTGTTTAGCCATCTTCCTAATCATGGATCTGAAACAAAAATCCAATTACAGACAGACCATGGTATCATTAGATTCCTATTAGCAAAGATAAAAGCCATTCCTAGCCTTCCGCTTTCGTTGTCTTGCAACCCACTGCATGAAGGACATAGCAAATCCCCAACAAGATTTTAATTCTGCTGATAAAAGGTCATCAATCGGGATAACAGAATTTGGTACTCTCGGAAATTACAGTATCCACATTTCTTTTAGGCAGGCTATATAATTAAATGCTAGGGATTTTTCTTTCTTCTTTTTAAAAAAGCAGGATAATCATTTGCACCCAGACTTCTTTCCATGCCAGTGGCTGCTGTTTGCTTATTAGATAGAAAGTATACCTCCAAAAAAATAATCTGTTTTGCAGATAATGATCCAATTAAATGTTTAAATGAAAGATACAAATGTCCAGAACTGTTGGGGGCCCTTTCTCTTATGCTAGGCTTGGATAAAGGATAGGTATGGTCTAACCACAAGGGAGACTTAATCCTGAATTATCTAAAAGGTTATATCATGGCAACTGGACCAAAATTTGGTCCAATTGCCATGATTTAACCTTTTGGATACAGATAGTCCTCAACTTACAACAGTTCATTCAGTGACCACTGAAAATTACAACAGCAGTGAAAAAAAAGTGACTTATGACCATTTTTCAGATTTATGACTATTGCAGCATCCCCATGGTTGCATGATTTATGTTTTTGGATGCTTGGCAACTTCCCCATATTTATGATGGTCACAGTATCCCTGATCCCCTTTTGTGACCTTCTGACAAGTAAAGTCAATGGGGAAGCCAGATTGCAAGGAAAGTGGTAAAATGGGGCAAAACTCACTTAACAAATGTCTCACTTAGCAACAGAAATTCTGGACTCAATTGTGGTCCTAAGTCGAGGACTACTTGTACTTTCAGCCTGGATGATTGAGCTTTCATTGACATATTAATCCTGAATTGTCAGCAGTGACAGCAACACAGTTAATCTTCAATTTATAACCACAACTGGAACCGGAATTCCCATCGCTAGGCAAGGCAATTGTTAAGTGAGTTGCACCCAATTTTATTGACATTTTTGCTATGGTTGTTCAGCTAATCACCACAGTTAAGTGAATCACATGATCATTAAGTAAATCTGGCCTCTCCCATTGACTCCCCCGCCCTCCCGAAATTGACTGAAAAAGTTGCAAATCGTGATCCTATGATCTGAGGATCCTGCAACCATCGTAAGTACATGCCAGATGCCAAGCACCCAAATCTTCATCACCTGGTCATGAAGATGCTGTGACAGTCAGTCAGATATTCGAGGACCAGCATAAACCACTTTTTTTTTTCAGTGCTGCTCAATTTCAAGCAACCACTAAATTTCAAGCAACCACTAAATAATAGCTGAGGACTAACTGTATTTTTTTAAAAAAAAAGTTATGGAACTTTGGAATCAGTGGAATCTTTGCTATTCCTGCAGATTTCAAGGTTCACCAGTACCTAAAACTAAGTTAAAGCCTTGTGAAAATATGGCTCAGGAATGCGACAGAAACTCTTCATTGCAGAAAGTTGATTGGGAGAGCAAGGGAATCTGACAAAAGGAACATTGTGGCATTGGGTAGAAAAGGTCACCCTTGTTGCACATCTGCACATATCGTGCACATATAGATGAAGGTAGAGTTTGTGACACAGCGCTGTGACCCTGCTTTGAAAAAGGCAGCAAGAACCTGTACAAATTGCTGCCTCGTCGGTTTCAATATTTACTGATTATCACTATAGCGTGTAAAGAAATACAAAGGGCTATAAAAAGGATTTGTAAGGGCTTTGACAGAATTCAGCAATGTTATAAAACAACTGTCTAGACATTGTTAAGGCTTATTTATACATTGCCAATAAAATTTTATTCTGAAAGTGAACAAGTCAAAGGTTGTACGATTAAAGAGGATATATAATGTGGATTCCACTAATAATAAGTAACAAGGGGAATTTCAACTTTACTGCAAATTTCATAATTAAAGAAAATTGTTATAAAATAACTTTTCTCTAGCAATCAGCCAGATTTGGAAACATAATATATGCTTTAACGTAAGGATGATCCCAATTCATTTTCTCTCTCTCTCTCTGTCTCTCCATACACCATCCATCCAACAATCAATCCACCCACCTCTGTCTGTCTGTCTGTTTATCTCTCTCTCAATCTCTCTCTCTCTCATCTCATCCATCTATCCATCTATTTTGCTTTTCTTCCAATAATTCAAGGTATTTACAGAGGAATCTCAATTTTTCTCCACTTAACTGCAATCCTGGCTTGATAATAGTAATGCAGACACTGAAAACAGGAGTGCTAAGATACAATTCTGCTGGACATATGGAAAACTGTACTCCCACATATGTGTATTAGAAAAGTTCCGAGTGGATTATATCTGATTCTCAAGGTGTGGTTATGTAGCTTGCTAACAAGCAACTGCAGCCTTTTGTCAAGGATTATAGCCTTCAGTTTTTTTTTCAGAGTTTACCTCTGGAGATGGAATCAAATACATTTTTGAAATCTACAGAAGTTCTGTATAAGGAAAAATTTGATTCCTTAGAAAACTTTTCAGGTAAGTATTGCAGAAAAAACTCTATCATCCATTCTGGTCTCAAAGGTCCAAACTCCAGACCTAACCTGCAAGCATTATATTATATTTTCACTTTCCATCAGATAATTTTCAGTAGAAATGCCTAGTGTTATTTTGGCCTATGAAGCTTAAATGTATTGATCTATAATCACTGCAACTATATTGGTATCCTCGATACCATTTTGCATCTTTCAGTAAGCTAACGCCTAACCTTATTTTTGTATTAATTTATTTATTTTTTATCCCACCTTTTTACATATTTGGTCAATTCAAGATGACAGACATAGCCAATATTCCTGCTTCCTATTTTCTCCACAACCTGTGAGATGGGTTTGGCTGAGAGAGAGTGACCAGTCCAAAGTTACCCAGGGGCTTTCATGTCCAAGGCAAACCTAGAACCCAGACTCTCCTGATTTCTAGGCCAGCACCTGAACCACTATACCAAACTGGTTTTCTAAGATAGATGCCACTAACAATCTTAATATAGCTCCATCCGCTGGAAAAAAAACACAAAGAATTTCATTGTTCATTGTGCGCAAGTATGTGTGTCCTTGAATTAATGTTGATTCCTGTTGACTGCCTAGACAAGTCATTGCAGTTTTCTTTCCAACACTTTCAGAAGTGTCTAAAAAGGTTAAATCATGGCAAACTGGACCAAAGTTTGTTAATTCAAGACATTTCCTTACTCATCCAAGTAACTTCGTCAGTCAAAATAAAAATTAGTTAGGCAGACTCAGAGAATCATTGGAATGCACTAACTCTTCACATCCCAACTTCAGGGTTTCTCCCCAAAATGTACTGCAATATGTCTTTCAGAAGTGGTTTACCCTGGCCTTTTCTTCCCAGGGCTGACAGAAAATGAAAAGGTCATTCAAATGGCTTTGGGACTAAGTGGAAGTAGATCTGTTCATTTCCACTACACAATTTAGCTCTCAGTTGCCCATATACTGAGCTGATTATAGCCTCTATTGAACTAAGTGTGATACTAAAATGGCCAGGTGTTACAAAACCTGAATGTCAACCATTGATTTTATTTCTGCACTTGGAAAACCCCTTAGTGAGGATACAATATTTCCAAAAGTATTTAAGAAGAATGATTCCTGGTGGATTCTTATTCTGACTACAATTTTCTCAAAAATAAATCAAAGATGTTGTATCTTCCCATTGGAAATCATATACCAGTATTATATACCTGTCTTCAAAAAGGGCATTTGGTAGTAACCTACCAATTACCTTCCAATTACATTGCTAAATATTCCTTCTAAGGTTTATGCCTGACATATTTTGAATAATTTAGAAAATTAGGAGGAAGAAACAGAACTTTTCCACCTGGAACAGGCAGGATTTTGAAAAGGACAAAATGCAGTAGATCAGGGCACATTCTGAAAGCTCTTATTCAGAATATACCAATAGAGAAACAAAAAAAAAATTCTATGTCACATTCATTGATCTCACCTCTGCTTTTGATTCATTTGACAGGTCCCAATTATGGGGGAAACTTTCAAGGACAGACATAGATATGTGTCTTCTCAAATTAAGAATTAAATTACCCACTGATATTACAGTCAGAGTAAGAATGCACTCTCAAGGGTCTCTGTCAGATCCTATTTCATTGGAAACAGGAGTCAGATTGGGCTGTTTACTTGTCCCCTTTTTTATTTAACTTTCATATTAATGATACCACAATGTCATGAAGTCACAAAGCTTCTTCTCCCTCTTATTCAGTAGATTTTTTAAAAAAATGTAATGTAAGTTGGGACATGTCTCTTATTTCCCATAGCAAGGTTGGCCTTAGAAGACTATTAACCAAATTACTGCTTACTGTTAATGAGAAAAACAAGATAAATTGTATAACCAAGGTAGCAGTCTTTGGTAGAAACAATAATAAACATGGATAGACAACTAGTGCCAACAGATACACCAAAGTCCCCTTTTACACTGTGTGGTGGCACAGTGATTAGAATGCAGTATTGCACACTTACTGCCAGGAATTCAGTCATGACCGGTTCAAGGTTGTCTCAGCCTTCCATCCTTCTGAGGTTATTAAAATGAGTACCCAGATTGTTGGGACGGTATGCTGACTCTGTAAACCATTTAGAGAGGATTGTAAAGCACCATGAAGCAGTATATAAGTCAAAGTGCTATTGCTATTACTAGTGCTATTAAAATCTCTAAATGCTATCTTTTCCCATGATGGAAAAGATATTTAACCATGATTTAAGGAACTGCCCAATACACTCTTGGCCCTATGATGATTTTTTTCTATTCCAAAGGAGGGTGGCTGATTCAAGTAAAATATCCCAGGGAAAGGTGATAACCCAGATGCCCAAGGTCAAAAGTAACAGATTAGCAGAGTTGGAAGGGACCTTGTAATGGCAGTCCAATCTCCCTTTAAAAGCCTCCAGGAATGAAGCTCCCACAACCTCCGAAGGCAAGGTGTTCCATTGGTTGATGTTCTCACTGTCAGAACTTCTCTCCTTATTTCTAGGTTAGATGAGGCTGAGATATGTGATGAGAAGGATATTACTTAACAGAAGTAGACCTGATAAGGAAGAGTTTGGTACTTCCCAAGGACATTTTTTAGAGGATCAAAGTAGTGTTATCTTCCATCACTCTGTATCTTGCATCATTGGGCCACTATGAGAAACTAGAAAACCTTCAAGAATTCTGCCTTGCTTTTTTTTTTCCATTACACAATTGAGAATCATTGGCCAAACTTTTGCCTCTTATCCTATCCCCTTTGAGGGAAGTCAATTTTTGGAAGAAAGAAACATTAGAGATACACTTTCTAAAAGGGATACTAAAAATGATACTACTGCACTACAAACATCCAAACCTACATCTTGGTTTCATCACTACAGAAAATATAGAAGCTTTTCCCAGTGTCTGGTTAACAATACCAAGTCCCCCACTAAACAAAGTTACTACATGTCTTTGCCTGTAGACCATGCCTTTGGCTAAACTTTAAGGAAGATTTTGTAACTGTCTTGTTGAACAGTGCCTCTGACCTTGTTGTGTTGTTCAAGTGGAAGACATTATCTATTATGTTTTCCCCTGACCCATCTCTCAGGCGATTATCAGGGATAAATTACTGATGGTAGGTGAATTCAAGGACCTGTGTCTCAAATAATTGAATTAACTTCATACAGAATTGTTTTGCCCTGTTAGAAGTCAGGTTACATGTTGCCATTAAAAGTTAAAAAGAAATATTTGAGGTTTTTTTTTCATAGTCCAGTTTTATTTTTCTTAGCACTCTTTGCATCTAAAACATTATGTTATGATGTACATTATGACTTGTGCTTATAACAAAAAAAATATTTACTTACCTTCAGCTACACTCTCCATCAAATTGGAACAATTGGGGGATTACTAAAACTCCTGGGTCTAGGACAACTCACTGCAGCCAACTCGGCATAGCC
Source organism: Oxyrhabdium leporinum (assembly GCA_032468155.1). Classification (NCBI taxonomy): domain Eukaryota; kingdom Metazoa; phylum Chordata; class Lepidosauria; order Squamata; family Cyclocoridae; genus Oxyrhabdium; species Oxyrhabdium leporinum. The sequence goes on from JANHFL010000745.1 coordinate 116,918, forward strand.
AACTCACCACGGCCTACTTGCTGCAGCCAACTTGCTATGTATGCTGTGGCCATTTCTCTATGGGACAACTCACCACAAGACAATTCAATGTGGTATTATTTCTTATTATTATTCATCAAAGGATTATAAAAACTGGTAGACATAGGAATGATTTCCTTTGATACAAGAGATAAAATAATTTTGATGAAAATGTGATCAACAAAAATAAAAGGAAGTAAGTGAATTCTGCAGCAAGTTGTCCCATGGTGTGTTGGCTGCGAGTTGGCTGCAATGAGTTGGCCATAGTGAGTTGACTGTGGTGAGTTGCCTCATTCTGACTACTCCTTCCCATTAGTTGGGGGAGGGAGCAAATATCTGTATTCCAACCAATGCCAGCACCTCAATGTCATCCATCAAGGTCCTCCCTGATTCATAAGTTCATAAGTCCTATTCATTTCTTCACTTACTACCTATGGGCTTTTTCCAGAGCATGATTTATTGCCTACCCTTTTGCAATTAGTGATGGCAGCTATAAAGGAACCCCTGTAGTTCTTAGACAATGCCTTTGTAATTCTAGTGAACCTACAATGTGTTTTTTCTTAATGTGTAAATTCTATGCAGAAGTGCCCTCTCAATTAATTCATCTTCTAGCAGAAAGACTGCTGGTGCTCCAATAATGTTACTGAGATTTTTTTTTTCTTACATGACAAGTTCTCTTTTAAATCTCTTTTAAACTTTTTAAGTTTTATACCTTGGCTATAAAATTACATTACTTCCATTTTGTCAGAGTGCGCACAGTGTGACTAGGTGAAACAACCCAGGAGCAAATACAGCACACAGGTTTGTATTTATATATAGTGGTTTTATCCCTACAAAAGTATATATACATACAAGTACTTTGATACAGGCCTTGAATAAACTGCAATCAGTAATCAGCTATACCACAGAAGCACACAGGGAGAGAGAGATATGCCCTCACAGGGTCTCTCACATATTATAGTCTCTTAAAGCGGTAGTAGTCAAATAACCCTGCTGACTCATTGCTACCATTGCATCATCATTATAACATTATAGTATTACAGCATTACAACCTTACAGTAGCTGGTCAGCTGTTAAATCATCATTACCATGATACTCCTCCCATTTAAAGCTGAACAGCTGAATGCTTTAACATATTCATGATGCTTTCTATCTCTGTTATGTCTATGCCTCCTGCTTTGGTTTCTACTCTCCTTGCTACAAACACTACTAGTACCATTACTACTACTGCTTCTGGAACTGCTCCTAATTTCATTTTCCAATGCCTCTTTACACTCTATCTCATTACTTTCTATTACATCCTGTTCACCATCTCTTGGTTGAATACCTTCACTTTCTCTATCCAGCTCAGTCTGGTTTCTCTGTCTGCCTGACATTCTCTTTAAGTTCGGCTTTCATCAATTTCTCCTGTTTTGCCTTAGGCAATGACAACATCTCTTGGTACTTACAGGGATCATTACGAATACTACCTACTCTAATTCCACTAGTGAACTGCTCAGGAGGATTCCTTTATTACACCTTTCAGGTCTCCTAGGTATAATTCTGTTTGTTTGCCTTGAGCTTTTCCTACTCACAGGATACCCTCTAGATTTTTCCTCCTTACAAGCAGCGCCATCTAAGTACATCTTGCACTGGTTTGGCTTTGGCTTATGCCCCTCAGCTGAGTCTGGTATCTTCTGCAGTACTCTGCAACTCTCATGCTCCAATCTTGTGTGCCATAAATGTATACAGTTGCAATGCGTGTGAGTGTTTGTAAGCATTTGTGCACAACTATGCTCCTGCCTTCCTAGAATGTATAGACCATCCTTCTTAACCCCTCATGCACGAATTCTTCCACCTTTCCTGATGGAGAATTGTCCTCCTACAAACAGTATTTCATACCCATGACTGTCTAACCTGGAAACACTCAACAGATTATGATCCAGTTCAGGTACATACAGGACATTGTCTAATGTTTCTCCTATCTCAGGCACATAGACTTTACCTGTCCCTTTAACAGCAGTTTGTTGACCATTGGCCAAACTAACAAATGTCTGCTTAGCTGGTATCAAGTCAGAAAATGCTTCTGGGTTATTAGCAATATGCTGACTCGTCCCACTGTCCAATACCCAAGTGTTCCTGGTGTTTTCAAATGCTGTTTCTGTACTCCTCTTGTGTTGAGTAGCCCTATGTCCTTGTCTTGCTGCTCCTCTGTTTCTCCTCTCAGGGCAGCGTCTCTGGAGATGTTCTGTAGACCCACACGTGTAGCA
>JANHFL010000745.1:126324-150854 GCA_032468155.1 Oxyrhabdium leporinum
GATGGCGGTTGGGATACCGTCGAAACGTCGCGCAAGAAACCGCCGTTCTTACGGCGATAGAAACCGCCAACTTTACGTGGGAGAAAACCCGATAAGAACCCAAGATATACATATATATATATATACACATACACACACACACACACACACACACACACACAAGCTTTTCAATTTCCTCTTCTTACTAATATTTCTCAGAGATTTTATGTCTCTGAAAGTCAACAGAAACATGGTTTTCAAATATTCTCCCTTAGCAAACATTTTCTGATTCACTCGGCTGTCATTCAATTGTTTTAAACTGCCAGAGACACATGCCAGAGACTGAGACAAAATTTCCATATGCTATAAAGAGTTCCAGTATACATTCCAGGAGTATGATTGTCAGCAGCTGCCAGAGGTAGAATCACAGATCTTGGATTCTTGTTGTGGCTGCATGGGGCAAAATATGAGATCTGTAGTTTGAAGCTTCCTGCTGATACTAACATGTTTGCAACTTCTGAACAGTTCCTGTCCTGGAAGGTTGATATTGAATTATGCAACCAACTCACTGGGAATCGCTATAAAAGGCTTCCTGTTTGAGATTTTAAAATCTCTGATTTACAGAGAACGCTGTACCCTTATTCCTGCATAGATCACTGTGTGTTCCATATGTCTTATGACATACTGGCCAGTCCTGTTCAGCCTAGGAACACTGAATATAAGGTGATAGTGTGCCTTAGAATTTACAGTGTTTGTATACTACCAGCTTACTACCAACGCAGGAAATCTTCGTATTTTTGCAGCTGCGCGTGCGCTCACATTTTTGGTTCTGCACTAGGTTAACCCGGTTGTTAACAGTCTGTGCAGCCAACCTCTGCTTACTACTATCATATTCTGTTCTAGTATATTCATAGTGTTTAAAAACTGACACCCAACAAGAACTTTATATAGCATTTGAATTACTCCATAGGTCGATGATTCCTTAGAACAAACGGTAGTTGGTAGAAGACAATTTGCTCTTATTTTCTCTGAACAAGACTCATTATATATTAGATCAAGGATTACCTTCTTCTATTTTGCTTGACAAATCCTAAAAGGAGAAAAGCATTTTGAAAAAGGGAGCTGGTGTGGCATTATTACATGCAGAAGAAATGTAAAGCTTTAAGGCAGGAGAGATGAGAATGAAATATTCACTGATCCACCCAGCTGCTAATCTCCCAGCTTCATCATCACCAGAGATTTTTCTTTGTCATGAATTTAGTTATTGCCTTAGGCCATGTATATTTCTCAACCTGCTCACCGCAGGAATGTCTCCGGGTTGTTTCAAGGGTAACAAAAGATATCTGAAGTGAACTCTGTACAAAAAGTTCTCTTTCAACTCTGCTCTTCCTGTAGCCCACAGCAATTTGCACACAATTCTCAGATGGCCTTTTAACAAGGACCTAATGTGCTAACCTTTAGGAGTAAAAATTTGACATGAATGCATTAGCTTTTCACTGGGTATTTTAAACTATTTAAATTTTTCATTACTGCCTGTATACAGGTTCCTCAGATTTAGAAGACAATTTGCATATGAGCTTTTTCTTAACATTATCGCATTGTCACATGGTATCCAAATAATGACACTCAATATGTTGGCTGTGTTGCTTGAGAACTCTTTCATTGTTGCAAGTAGGTTGTGCACCAACCACCTATTTCTCCCTTTAGCAGAAATGAGAAAGGCTGGTTGGCAGCAATAAAATGACAGAGCATAAGGTTATGAGGTATGAAATAAAATTAACTTATTATATTTGAGTAATCAGAAGTACATCTCTTATCAACAAGAATGTGTTTGTATCAGGCTTTCCAAGAGAGCAAACTCTATGAAGAGCTATTGTGCTTTGGTCATCAAGCAAATAAGTCACTATAGAAAACTATAGAATTATGTAAAAAGAATGTTCGATTTCTAACTCCTTTAACTGGATATAAATGGCTCCTTGCAAGTCTAAATAGAAGGATCCTTATCATCCTGAATGTTCTGAAGATATGAATGATATATTCACATTTTTCTCCTTTTCTGCACCACACAGTATTTACTTACATCATTTTGTCCTTCTAAACTCTTCTAAACATCCCAACACAAAATGGGTTCATTTTTTTAAATCTTCATAAATAAAACTTTTTAAAAGATCTGATAAAATTGTGTACATTTCCCAACTCTTTAAACATCCCTATCCCTGTTGTAAAATACTTTAGTGGTTTTTTTTTAATGCAAATATGCCTAATTTATGGTGTTGTACAAGTAAATTTCAAACTATTATACATGGTTTTAGAAGTTGCTGTGGATTGTTGAGTGATAGAAGAATACTTGGGATGCTATTCAATGCTTCCATGGCAGATTCTATTTTGGTGACCTCATAAACCTATGCAAATCTCTGCTGGATTTATTTAGCATCTCCATTTTCAACTAGTTAAAAAGAGGTATAAAGCATTTTCTCTTAAGATTTGGGAGGAATAGGTGAAGGCTCGCCCTACCCATATTATTGGTTTTTAGACTTGCTGAGGATTGGTATAAGCATTTTTAAATTGTAGCATTTACTACACTAAAAAACATACTTCTATTTGTGTGTGACTTTCTTCTTTTGCAGTCAACACTGTTCTCCATTTCTTTTCATTTCCAGTGCAGTGATGGTCATTATGATGATGATAGTAATTACTTTAGAGTGGGGACAGCCAACAATATTATATGATAAATGAAAGAGCCTACAGAAAAATATTCTCCCAACTCCATTGTGCACTGAGCTACATGAGTGATCTCTCTACTGTGTGAAATCAGACAAGTGGCAATCATTTCCAATAAGAAAGCTATTTCTTGTTGCACATATGTGTCACTATTTTCTGATGAAAAGAAATGAGTAGGAACACAAAACAAAAATGTATAGAAAAAAAATACCAAAAATATTTTTAAAAGTGTGTGCGTGTGTGGTAGGATGCCTACCTACCAAGAATATTCCTTTCCTTTGCTTTTTGTTTGAAGGATTCCCTCACAGTGGACAATTCAATGAAGTAGTCAGCTCTGTTTAGAAGTTCTAAACTCCATCATTAATCTTTCTCCCCTTCTTGGGTTGTATTTCTGGAATTCTGCAAAAGTAAACTTGGCAACCACTTTTATTTAATGAGGTGGCATCCCTTCCTCATTTGGAAGTAATTTCTGAAGTCATAAAAATAACTCTACAGCTGCAGCAAAGTGGAAGGAAGAAATGAATTGGAATTAGTGAGCCTATCACTTTTGCCAACTGTGGAGTGCTTGCTGTTTTCTGAGCTTGGTTGATGTGATGGACTATAATGAAGCAACAGTTTACTTGGAAGGAGGGAGCACATTCCAAAGAGATGGACAGCCTGGAGCTGGATCAGAGGAAGAGGAAGAGATTTAGGATATCTCAGAGTATAACTGATATGGTTAGAGTGATATAGCTTTAGTCCAGCAAGATTCTGTCTATATGTTATGAGGAAATAACATATGTGAACCTTGACTGGATTGTTCTATGCCTTTCTTGAGCTGGCCCAGACAGTTGTTCTAGTTAGGATATAGTTTCTCCTCCTTAGGTGTTTTTTTTTTCTGCTTGATTGTTTACCTGGTTTAAATCCCTGCTTACCTGGGTCCTGGTAAAGATGTGTTCTGGTCTTTTTCACTTAATGTATCAAACATTGTTACATTTACAGTGAAATAATTTGTATTTGAGGAGGGGGAGGATTGAATGCTTGCAAATTATTCCTAAATAATAGTTAAACTAAAAAAACTAAAAAAAAAAAAGCTAAGAAAATAGTTTTAATTAATCTCTATTGTAATGTTGATTTTTAAATGCCTGTATTTTGTTTGTTTATTATACACCACCCAGAGTCACTTCTTGTGATATAGGCAGCTATATAAATTTGAATAATTAATGAATAAATGGCACTTCCCTCTAAGATGTAAAATCTAGAAGGAGTAGATGAATTTGTGTACTTTTGTAGATTGCTTAACAAAGATTAAATTTAAATTTAAAAAAGTGATGTTAATTTTTTGGAAAGATAGCAGTCTGTTATTAGGAATGTATATTTGTTGAAATAGCTGTTTATAAAAGAATGTTCCTTGCAACGTTCTTATTTGGCAGTAAGAGTTGGATTACTTTTTATATCATCTAAAGTCAACGATCCTGTTATGTATAAGTACAGGGATGCAATAATTTAAAATAAGAGATCAACAGAAATAGCAGAATTGCAAAAGCCCAAGATTCCCTAGGATTCAGAGTTTTAGGACCTCAGTCAAGGAAGCTCCTTGAGGACTTAACTACACCATGTAGTGAGAATGCCAGAGAAACTGGAATTCAGCAAACATCAGTCAACAATGAAAGGATGTGAATCATGTAACGTATCAGTTCCAGTTTCTGGATCATCTCAACTTCTTCACTAAAAACACAAGGAGAACACAAACTGACAATAGCCTTGACAGCCCTTCTACTACATTACAACTGCAAATCTAATTGCAACTCTAGTTAATCAGTATATGATTGTTGCTGCCTTCTCCACATGTATGTGCAAAGTACACAGTTGAAGCTGACTAATTGGACCAAGTTAACTGTGAAAACCTCACTGCTTTCTTCTGTCACAACGCCAATTGCCGTTGTTCAGTGCATTGCTACAAAGAACCCCAATAAGTTGTCTCAAGTCATGCACTTGGAATCTCATTTCTCAGAGCAAATTGTCACTATCTGAACTACTCTTGGGGGTATGAATGTACTGTTGAGGAGTTAGATGTTTTTTATGAATTGACAAAATCAGAGGCCATTTCAGGCAAGATATTTGCTTATTAAAGAAAACAAAATGTCATGAACTCCGTCTGCTATTTTTAAAGTTTGTGTAAAGCAGAATCAAATATGTATTTTTGTTGGGTGGTTTTTATGCATTTCCTGGGAAATGTGTATTCTCTGGTCAATTTTCTTGACTGCTGGACTTATTCAAAAAGAAAGAGAGAGAAAGCGATTAGCCTAATTATGGAAACAAAGGTTGAGATGATAGACAAACCAACAGAATGTATGACCCATCCAATGATCATCAGATCTCTGCCTGCTACTTGTGACTTGCAGATATTTGAACTCTTCTTCTTTTTGAAATCCCAGGTAAGCAGCAAAAAAATACCTAAATTAACTGTCAGATCTATGGACATATATTCACCCTCAATGTTTCTGGTGAGGAGGATAATAAATTGTGAGAAGATTTCACCCAGTCCCTGTAAGTATGTCAGTTTGCTATTTGAAACTGCAATCTGAAGGGCTTATAATTAGACTGAGTTACATTTAAGTGTGTCAGCTTGTCATTTAAAGCAGCAGGCTGGCACACCTGTATGGAAGTTGATCTTTTCATAAGGCTGTGCCCAACTCTGCCATTTCTACTCCATTAGCATCTCCTTAAGGTATCTAATACCACAAAAAAATATTGCAAGAAAATTAGCATCTCATCACTGAGGCCCTAATTTTCCTGGGCAAAACCTAAAGTTACAGCAGGCAGTAATGCACTTAAAGTATTTGTTGTATATGGGATGCATACCTTAGAAGAAAATTTTGGAATATTAGTAAAGAGATGGTGGATGGAGAGTAAATCAACTTCCCAGCACTGAAATATAATTCTAGGAAAAGAAAATGAACATACAGTAGGCGTTTGTAGGATGAAATGGAACATCACATAAAAAGTTTTGAATTTAAGATTCTAAGTACTCAGCAGTGTTTTCTTTTTCCTTCTAAGCAATACATATTTTACTCATCTTTATTGTTCTTTTCTGCACTCTTTCTAGAGTCTTAATATTTATTTTTTTGGTATCATGTTGACCAAAACTGGACAATATTCCAAGTATGGTCTTACTAGTGCACTATAAAGTGGTACTAACACTTGACATGATCTTGATATTATCCCTCTGTTGATCAAGACTTCAGCTATATTCCTCTTGGATACTGACTTTCAAGTGTCATTTATTTTTGTGGTATTTCTTTCTTTTTCCTCAATTAATCAGGTGCTTTCCTCCTCTTAAACTCTCAGACTTCTTTTGATTTTCTCCCTCATCTTCCTTTTTTCCATTGCTGCTATGTTTTAAGGGATTTCTTTTTCCTCAAGCTTCCATCCATCCTGGTCTGTATAATTTAAACACCAATTAAAATAGCTACCCCTTTATTTTCAAACTGAACTTCTGTTTCTGCCTTGACCTTCCACCTGCCTTCCCTTATCAGTCTGAAAAGAAGCAGATCTCTAATTTTTAGGTTGGGCTTACCCTGATTAATTGTATTGATATGTACAGGTGCAATGCTTTCTTCGGAAAAATAAAGGCCAATCCCCAAAAAAGGACAAATCTGAAAGAGGTCCACAAAGATGAAGAAAAATTACTTGTTCATGTTTATAACTTTGCTTAACAATGAAAAAATCAAGAGCAAAATCGGGGCGGGGGGGATTAAATGAAATAAACACAAAGGACAGCTTTCTGGAATGAAAGATTATAATAAAGGATGTATGATCAATGTATGGTCAGTGAGAATTATGTCCAACTTTCAAATTTATTACTTCTAAAGCGTTTTTGCTGTTGTCGTCTTTATATTCCATTCATCTTTATTAAATAGAATTCATATGTTCATCATTCAAGGAAACGTTCAACAGTAATAGTATCCTAAAATCGTAAAATCAGAAGGGGGTTAATAGCTCCTTTTCCACTTAACAGATTTTTATCTTAAAAATTCAAGCTTTGGTGAACAACTCACCAGCCACAACTCACATGATCAGATATATAGAGTGCATAAACTGTTGTGGGATTTAAATTGTGAAGGGGTGGAGATGGGGCAGGCTGGTTAATTTTACAGATGAAAGTTATATGTGAGATAGATTACAAGTACTTTATCACTTAAAAAATATAGTGTTAAATACATTATATTTGCTAAGACTTTTGGAAAGAACCTGAAACTTTTCGATGTATGTGAGTTCAGGTACTGTATCTTGCTTTTCTAAAACAGACATTTTGAGATCTGCAGTAGAGTAACCTGGGAAGCTGAAATGTTCTGATTTGACATTGCTTTTCTTCTGAATCCTGGTATAATAGAAGAACAAATTATTCTCTTACAGTGTCTACAAGGAATTATAGAAGATAATTTCTATTAACTGTTAACTTTGCCATATTAGACTATGATATCTCAAATTGCCATTTTCCACTGCATTGAACTAAAAGATCTGAAATCCACTAACACTTTCACTGTCAGCAGCTGTGTAATACTACACAATTAGAAGATTGGAAGAAACCAACCAAACATTTGGTTACCATTTGAGAGATACAGGTCATTTTTTAATCCTTTGTAAAGAATGTTCTAAACATCAGGAAGAATTGCAGAGGTAAAAGTTCTGCCACCTTATTCTCTCTTTCAGAGAATGTTAGCTCCCTGTTTGTATAAACTTTGTTGATATATTAACAAGGAGCAAACCCCGTAGTTGCTAGCACAGATGATGCTACTTAGTTGAGTAATGAAACATCTGCAAGCAAACAAGGAATTTAAAGTATTGTTTGTTTGTGAATATTGTCAGGTCATTTTTTCCTACGTTCAGCCTATGACACTCTTACTTCCTTTAACTCTGCTCCACAGAAGATGCAGTTCTCTGGGGAAGATTGTAATGCTGGGAAAGGTGGAAGGAAAGAGAAGCATCAGCATTAAGGTGGATAGATTAAGCTACAGTGGTATATGACTCAATGAATGTATTGATACTATATATACTGACAATGGTAAGAATCTCATATGAACAAAGATGGAAGGACATATTAATTCCCACAATGGATGGTGAAGGTGGGGGAGTTGGCAGAGATGGCAAAAATGACTGTTCTAATTAAAGGACAAACATATTCAGTTTGGTTTACATTTGGAAACCACTTATGGACTATACTCTTTTGTCCTACAAATGGCATGAAACATTTAGAAATGTAAAGCAAACAGTTGAGGTTGTAACTTTTTTTGTATTCTACTACACTGAAAAAGTTGGAAGTCATTGTTTTTGGCTTCCATTTTATTTTGTTCTGCACTTTTCTTTTTAGCTTTCTCAATTTTTGTTTCTATTTGTATTTTATTTTATAATAAACTTTTAATAAAAAGTTTGAAAAATAATGGTTTTAGGTGCAAAATATAAGTAACTTTTAAGGGTGTTTCTGTTAAGTGTTTCCGAAAAATGCAAATGTCTCCTGGATCAATTCACGATCTACTTAAACAGTACCAACTGCATGAAGATCAACAAAAACACTGGCTAGGAAGAAGGACTTGTAAAATGTCTGCAATAAAACTTCTGCAAATTTTACCAAGCAGTAGTGTCTCTAACCAAAGCATCCTGTTGGTTATACTGCTGAGTTATCCATTTTCTTCTCAGCTAGACTGCAGCTGCTTCATTCGCTAGAGAAAAACTAATAATAAGAGAATAAGTATACAAAGAAATTGTCTTCCAGCCTACGAGTAAGCGTATGGAGATTTTGATGGTACATTTCTTTTCCTCATGAAAGAAGACAACAACAAAGAATAAGAAGATGATGAGTTAGGAATAACTGCCTCCACTGTTCTGAGCAAAGACCCAAAACAAATCATTGTTGGATGACTGATTTTGTAGGGAGATTTTGCAGGCTTTGTTAGTTTGTGGTTTACCTGTGTAAAGCAATCACCAGCCGCTCTCATGATGATGTTCAAACCTCACAACCTCAATGAAAACTATCTAACAAACAGTTGGCTGAGGTATGTCCTCACAATTTCTCGTAGCTCAAGACACCTTCGGTTCATTTTGTTTAATCCTATTTCCTAATTCCATCTAGAAATCAATCAAGAAGAATCAAGCACTGACTTCAATAATAAGAGAGAAGAGAAGAGATAGAGACAGACAGACAGACAGACAGATATTTGAAGAGGACTCAGGATTCCAATTTTGGGATTTTGTTGGGTTTTGTGTTAAATTACATTATGCCAGTCTAGGGATTATACTACAACATTTCCAATCTCAAAATGATGGAAAATGGGACTGTCAAGTTCTATCAATCACTGTCAAAAAAGATAGTCCGGGCCCCAGTGAGGAGGTGGTAGAGGAATTACACATTTTCAGTTCTATTTTAGAATCTTTTCTAGTTCCATTCTCAATTATTCATTGTGCATGCATATTAGATTAGAAAACCAAACAAAAGCAGGCAGCAAACAAAATAATTGGTATCAGAAAAGAATGGGGCAAACTGATGTCACCTCAAGGTGTGCATGCCTACACAATCACACATAATTTTCTACTTGTAAAATGAAACTTTCTAGGTCAGGAGCAACCCATCTTCCAAATGACCAAAACTAAGATGCTGAAAAAAAGTAAATTAATCCATATATTGAATCACTAACCATGGGCATAGATACCTCCCAGAATTAATATCTTTCATTTTGAGGCAACTCTCTCTCTCTCTTTCAATCTCTCTCTCTCACACGTGGTTGGTTTTTTTTTACTGTCTGGTGGGAGAAAAAGAATAGGAGATTCTTGACTTGTTCCTTCTACATTCATTGCTAAGATTAATATTTCCTACCAAGAGAAGCTTCTTCTCATATTATGAACATACTTACACACATCCATATTTTTTGAATAAAATATACGTAACTTTAAAAGCCTTTTTTTAGTGCCACTTGTTATGTTCCTCCAAGGAATTCCTGACTCTTAACAAAGTGAGCTGATACTTAAACACTTGGAGGAAATTATTTCCACCTCTTTTGTGGGGACAATTGTGACTTTGTCAAGGGTTTGTTTTTTTTCCCATGAAGACAATGAAATCAGTCAACTACGTAAGCCCAGTATATCATTCTCAGTGTAGAAACATCCATGTACCTATTGTGGGGACCATTTAAAATGAAAACTTTGTTCAGAACAAAAGAAAAAAAAGTGAGGAAAACAATCCTTATTCACAGCACATAGATGGTTACATAATCAGAAATTCAGATTATTATAAACTAGGCATTCTTCTTGGATGGAAACCATTGTTGAGATTTTTGGAAAATTGGGTTTTTCAAAATGTCCCCCACCCAGCAAATTAAATATAATTAAGAAAGGAGGGAAACAGAACAATACATATACAGTGTGTGTTTGTGTGTGAGGGTATGCATGTATATATATATATACACGCATATATACACGCACACACATATTCCCAATTTCTTTCAGTCCTCCCCCTTCATAATTTGTTAAATTATTACCAAAGGATGAATCAAGTGATACCCAGTTATCCTAAACATTTTCTTGTACAAATCACCTACATTTCAGTCTCTTTTCACTTACTTCATTCCCTGCAAATCCTTCAATTCTTCCCTCTGTTTCCCATCCCAGGGCCATAATGCCAAACTCACAGTATGAAAATTAAACATCCCACAACTGTTTCAGCCTGAGGTTCTGTTGAACATATTGAAGACAGCAGGAATAAGCCATAGAACAGTTCAGCATTTTGAGTGAAAGGGAAAAAGATGTTTTTGGAGAATAATGGGTACAAATGTTCCACTGCAATCTGAGGGAAAGATACAGTTGCTTAAAATCACCGAATAAGACACAATTTTGTAATTTTACTAATATTTGCTGGAAAGGAAATTGGAATTCCCCTCCTTCCGCTCTCTTCCTTTTCCTTCCCTTCTAGCATGCTTTGGAGGAAGGAATTCGGGCCTCTGCTATCATTTTGAACTTTTTCCCTTTCCTTCCATCCACCAAACACAGTTTCTCTGCTTATCTTGAAACCTCTTTTTGAAACCATTTAGCTTTGGAGCCTAGTAGCTTCCAAGATGACAGTTTCAGTAATTATCACTATTCAACAGGTATATTGATTAGTAACGCCCAACAAGTCAGAGTTTTCCACCTTTCATTCTGCTACAAGGAACAGAATGAATGGCTTTCTCATTCAAATCAAGAAAGATAAGACAGCCTAATTAAGCCACAATCTAGAATCTAAGAACATTGAAGGTGCAACTAGTACCAACCTCTGAGTTTAATTAATTAAAAAGGTGAAAAGTTACACTATCAATTTTTAAGAAAATCACTGCTATTATGATGAAGATTAAATATAATTTATATTACTTCCTCTACATACACATGCTTTGCAGTGTTAAAAAAAATCTCCAGAACCTATAAAAATAAGTCAGTTTATGAGCGAGATAAATGCACATGAAGTAAGGGGGGAGAGGGGAAGGCAGGCTAAGAGAAAACAAAATTGTAGCATTCATATAAAAAGAGCCTGGATGGAGCAGGATTTATTTACAAAGTCAGAAAAAGATGTAAAGGAGTCAGGGGAGAGTGCATTCCATGACACAGGCACCATCAGAGAAGGGGTACTTGCAAGTCAATGTAGCATGGCAATCTGAAGTTCTAGGGAGCACAGAAGGACCTTCCCGTACAATCTCAGCAATTAAACAGGTCTGTGACAATGGAGGCAGTTTATTGAACACCTTGATTCCACATTATTTGTGTAGCATAAAAAACCGTTGGGTGAAGTAATTTATTAGTGTAGTGGAATGACAGAATGCCCTTGAGAGACAGGAGAAAGAATCACTACAAAGTCAACAGTCAGATAAACCCGAGTCTGGGGCGAAATTGTAACCTAAGAGAACATCTCAGACAAGATGCTCCACAGTTATAATGGAGATAAAGGGAGGGAGGAGGAAGTGCATTCTGACTTGCAAGATACTATATCTTTATAATAAAATTAATATTATTGCCTTATGTGATTTTGGTTGCTGAATCCAGCCTAGCGGGGAGTGGGGTTGCTTGCCCTGCTAGTGTTGGTGAGGGTGTTTATATTCCAGTACAGATAGTCCTTGACTTATAAGAGTTCATTTAGTGACTGTTTGAAGAAACAAGGGCACTGAAAAAAGTGACTTATTGCCAGTTTTCAAACTTACAACAGTTGCAGCATCCCCATGGCTATATGATCAAAATTGAGATGCATGGCATAATGGGCAAACTTAGTCTCTTGAGTGATTGAAAGTTATTCACAGACTCACGGAAGAGTTGTCTAGCGCTCATTTTCTTCCTCCTCCCTTTTCTTGCTGGCAAGTATAATTTCCACAAAGTTGTCAGCTTCTCTGTCCCAGTTGTTCCCAATTACTTTTATTTTATTACCAGTTGCATGGCAACTGACTTATATTTATGATGGTTGCAGTGTCCTAGGGCCATATGATCCTTTTTTTCAACCTTCTGGCTAGCAAAGTCAATGGGGATTCCAAATGCACTTGACCATGTCACTCATTTAATAATGGCAGTGATACACTTAACAACGGTGGCATGAAAGGTCATAAAATGGTGCAAAGCTCACTTAACAACTGTCTTGCTTAGCAACACATCTTGAGCTCAACTGTGGTCATGACGTGAAGACTACCTGTATTGTATAGTTCCTGTTGTTTCTTTGGAAAAGAAAAGCTAAACCTTTTCTCCTCCTTAAATATTTGCAGAGTGAGTCGTAATGAACTGTGCATTTGATTAAATAAAGCCTCAGTTTTACTCCATCATATGCAGGATTCTCATAGAAGAGAAAGCCCCATAAAAGTCTCAACTGTAAATGAATATGGTTAATGAAAAAAGAGTCATACGAGGCTTGTAAAACCTCACTGTGCTTCAAAAGCTGCTACAGTCTACAGCTCCTAGGCCACTCTTGCTTTACAAAAATGAATCTCTTCCTCATTTAAACAGATATCTCAATTTTAAGAGGTAATAAAAGTAATTGGGAACAACTGGGACAGAGAAGCTGACAACTTTGTGGAAATTATACTCACCAGCAAGAAAAGGGAGGAGGAAGAAAATGAGCGCTAGACAACTCTTCTGTGAGTCTGTGAATAACTTTCAATCACTCAAGAGACTAAGTTTGCCCATTATGCCATGCTTGACTAGAGCCGTGGTGGAGCAGTGGTTAGAGTGCAGTACCGCAGCTACTTCTGCTGACTGCCGGCTGCCTGCAATTTGGCAGTTCAAATTTCACCAGTCTCAAGGTTGATTCAGTCTTCCATCCTTCCGAGGTGGGTGACATGAGGATCCAAATTGTTGGGCGCAATAGGCCGACTCTGTAAACTGCTTAGAGAGGGCTGTAAAGCACTGTAAAGCGGTATATAAAGTCTAAGTGCTTTGCTTAGCTAACATTGACAGTGGTTTATTTAATATGTTAATGTTTTGTGACTCCAGCTCAGTTTAATCGAAGCAGTACAGGCAGTTCTCGACTTACAACAGTTCATTTCGTGAGTGTTCGAACTTACAACAGCACTGAAAAAAGACTTACGACAATTTTTCACATTTATGACCGTTGCGGCACACCCATGGTCACATAATCAAACTTTGGATGTTTGACACATTTATAATGGCTGCAGCGTCCCAGGGTCTTCATCTTTTGTGACCTGCTGACAAGCAAAGTCAACAGAGAAACCAAATTCATTTAACAACTGTGTTATTCATTTAACAACTACAGTGGTTCGCTTAAGAAATGTGGCAAGAAAAGTCATAAAATGGAGCAAAACTCACTTCACAAATGTCTCAGCAGCATAGATTTGGGCTTAACTGTGGCCATAAATCAAGGAGTACCTGCATGTGAATTCTGACAATTCAGTAACCAAGAGAAGCAAAAACAGTGACCCCAGCCATATTGTTAGTCATAAATACACAGAGATGGGAACTTAGCTCTCTCCAACCCTGAAGATGAATAATCAAGATTTCTGAGTGTTTTTAACTGGTGCCTAAACTAACGTCTAGGCTGATTGGGCTGTTAGCATTCAAAACATTATTTTGTCACAAAGCAGACATAAGCATAATGCATATACTCTTATAATTATTAGAAAAGAGCCATCTTCTTCATCATCTTTGTCCCACACAAACTAATTGTGCTGTCTCTTGCTCCTCTGGAGCACACTTTTTCCCTCTTGGGAATTTGGACAACATTCCATCACAGGGGGTAGAGTGGGATGGATGCAACACAGGAAAATACATTTTTTAAAACATTTTTTTACATTTTTGAAACCATTGTGACAATCTCTGTCTATTATCTAAACCAGTGGTTCTCAACTTGTGGTCTGTGGACCCCTGGGGGGCTTTAATGTCACAGGGGGGTCCATGAAGTCTTGAAGAAATGTTATGATTTAAATATTGAGTTAAGTCTTGGGGGCCCTTGGCCATGATCTGTGGCCACAAAAGATATTTAAAGGGGGTCCATGCTGAAGAAAAGGTTGAGAACTACTGGTCTAAACATCAGCCGCCGGACTTCATTTGTCATGGACATTTAAGAGAAAAACATTGGAGAAGATTGCAAATGTATCCAAGAGGACATAGTACATTTCCCTTTGGATGGTTGGGAAGAATCAGGTAGCTTCATTCATCAGTGCGGACATAAAATTTAGCAGCAGTACACATTCATTATACTGCATTTCCAATTCATGGTCCCAAGCTGATGAATATATTGAATCACAGCCTCTAGCCCATTATCCATCAATATTGATTCTAGGGGTGCTTATGAGGAAGTTATGTGCAGACTACAAGATGATATGCAAACAATCACAACACATACCTGAATAAGCCACAAATAACTGAGTGAGTTAATGTGTTCCATTTTCAGGTTTTGACTGCAAATCTCTGCATAGAGGAAAGCAAATTTTCAGTGGAAAGCTTTCCTTCCCTACAAGATATAAATGGATATTTCAGAATACTTCCCAACCAAACTGATGGCATAGCCACTTGGAGTGATATTTGAAACCATTATGTTTTCCTTCCCTGTGCATTTTTCCACAAACACTTCTTATTTTTTAAATGACAACTATGCAGTAGCTGTGTCCTAATGACAAATATCCCTTGGAGTTAATTTGAGGGCTTGGCACATAATGCAACACATCAGCAATCCTTGATTTATGGGTGCATTTCTGCATCATAACAACTGAAAACTAACATTGTGTTGCCAGAAGCAATTACTTTACTATAAAGGATGTGACCATGGAATGCATTAATTTAATTTCATGACCAGGTAGGACTGAAGGAAAATATAAATTTCAAAGAAGAAAAATAAAATTAAAAAAAAACTTATTTTGGAATCTCACTTTTGTGCAAAAAAAAAAGAGAACTTTTTAAATTTTGTCAGCATAAAGCTAGAACTTTGAATTACTTATCTGGTTTTATTTGTGAGAAGCTGCTTTTGCAAAATATGATTCTCCTGGTTATAAAATAATCTGAAAACTGTTTAAAAATAGTTTTATGATAGTGTGTGTCTGGGTGCATGGAAAGAGAAGAAATCAAAATAAAACAATTCAACAAAATACAAATACTTGAATGCACAATGATTTAAAGTCAGATGGTTTTCAAAGACCTCATCAACTTGCATAGAATATAAACAACAAGTCTGGAGGATACCTGATCTTTGATTTTTATATTAGTCCTCTTATCTTTAGTTACCAGATTCACCTGGATTCTGACAAACAATGAACCCAGTTAAGCCAATTCTGAAATGAAAGTTGTGAAATTTGTAAAAGTTTAAATACACAATCAAACATTTGTTTATGTTTCTAGCAATGGATCAACCATGATGAAATGTTTCAGCTATGGAGGTGCATTGTTTTTCTTCGTAAGATAAATGTTAACCAGAGACAAGTTGGCTATCTCCACAAAGCACAGAGACAATGTTAAGCTTATATAAAATCCCTTTGTTGATCTTGCCGATCTCAGGTGGTCAATTTACCACCATTAACAGCAATCACTTATGATGAGTGAAGCAAAACACTTCAGCTATTCATTCCATTAGGAAGAAACAGGATCCATAGAACTTCATAGAGTTATCACATTTTTCCTCCCTGTGGTCAAGGCAGCATATTTCTTTCTCTAAATTATTCCCACAACACTAAATGGTAAACTATCTTGAGCTGAGAAATTAGTTCAAGCTCCCCTTTGAGCTTTCATGGCTGAAGATAGACTGGAACACCTGAACCACTCTGTCACATTGGTTCTCATTCCATAGCGAGCTATACCCCCTTGCTGGGAATATTATGCATCCTTCGAGATTCTTGCACAAAATTTACAGATAAAAGATTGAAGAAAAAGGAACAGTGTGAGATTCTCTTCCTTTCTGCAGAGAGGGAGGCAACAATCTGTCATGATGTTGTTCTGAAGAAGAGCTGTTTAAAAATAGCAGCAGTCAATGCCCAAAATCAAACCTCAGTGCAACATTCTATGGTTGTGACTGACCCTTCATCTGAACAAGTGAAAGCAAGATGTGTGTGTGTGTGTTTGTGTGTGTGTGTGTGTGTGTGTGTGAGAGAGAGAGAGAGAGAGAGAGAGAGAGAGAGAGAGAGAGAGAGAGAGAGAGAGAGTACTATGCAGAGAGGCTTCAGTGACAGTTCAACACACAGTGACAGGGTGTAATGCAGGCAGGAATAGCATACACTGAATGGTACAATCCAGTTGCTAGCATTGTGTACAGGAACATCTGCACAGTATATGGACTAGACCCTCCCAAGTCCAGATGAGAATTCCCACAGAAGGTCATGCAGAATAAAAAAGCTAAAATCCTGTGGGACTTCCGGATCCAAACAAGACACTAGTCAATCAACTAGATATTCCATTAGTAGACAAAGACCAGAAGATAGCAGTAGTGGTGTAAATCAATGTTCTCCAACCTTTCTGACTTGATGGACTGGCAGAGATGGCAGTAGCAGTGGTAGTGGAAAGAGGGGATGGTTTCAAGCACACGCACAGGTGCTGTTTTCACAGATGCAACTGTACACAAGCACGCACTCTCCCAACACTTCCAAATGGTTCTGAATGGACTGCAGCAAGGCCCAGACCACAGACAGGGAGTTGGGGATCCCAGATGTAAATGACAGCAAAATCAGGAATAAAGAGTTTGAGAAGATGTACCAGGGTCTGAAGGAGGAACTAGAGTGGATGTGGAAATAAAGGCAAACATGATCCCAATGGTGGGAGAAGCATTCCGGCCTTTGACTCCTAAACTGGCAGAAGGGCTCCAGCAGATCCCAGAAATGACATCAGAGCTCTCTGTCCAGAAGATGAAGTGCTAAGAACAGCTAAGATACTGCGCAGAACCATCAAACTCCTGGGTCTCAGACAGAAGACCCAAGATTGAAGAAGACACAGACCACCCATAGGATGAGAAGGGAATTTTTCTAGTAATGCATCTCTTCGTCAATTCATCTCACTCATTTTAAACAATCTAGTTGCGCCAATGAGTCAATTATATAGCTCTTCAATCCATAAGAAGTGCATTAAGAATGAACAATGGGACAAATCAGATGAAACACTGGCCTTCCATTTGGATTTCCAAAGACAAATGTCAATTATCTGCCAGTCTCCATTGTTCCTTGTCTGAGCAGCAAGTAATCCTAAAGCTGTTGCATGGCAATTAATCTCTCTTCCTCACTATGCTTCATTGTTGGAGTACTTATGACAAACAATGTCCTGCAAAATACCTTCACAGAGAATGCTGATCCTGTTGCAGCTTCTTTTAACAGATGTTACTTCTCTGTCATACTTCTGTAAAAGATGTCATGTAAAGCCTCTTTAAGTTTTATCTTTGATTTGTATATTTGTATCTTGTGATGGGACCACAATACAGAACAAGCACTGAATGCAGTTTTTGGGGTTTGTTGCATTTTGGGTATAGCATATCTTTCCCTCTCCCTCTCCCTCCCTCTCTCCCTCTCTCCCCCCTCTCTTAATTAGTATCAATAGCAATCGATACAGACATTGCATGGGTCCTATCATACTACCAGAGTCACACTCATTAATAAAAACATTTTCAGGATCTTCTGAAAATCCAGCACTGTTAGGGCCAATTTAATCTCCAGAAATGTGGGGATAAAGTTCCATGCAAGGAGAATATTTCATTAGCAAAACCAGACCGCAAAGCAGCATCATAGAAAATAAAACTTGCCATAACTTTTTTAAAAGAAGAAAATAATATGCAGGTTGAAGTCTTTAGAAAGAGAGGCCGTGTAAAAAGCTTGATAGAAGAAATGGAAGAGAATGAAAGATGAAGGGAAGGAGAGAAGGAGAGCAACCTAGGTTAATGTGGTGGGAAATTAGGATTTCTAAATTCTTTGAATGAACCAAATCTGTTGCTCTGAAATAGTACACCAATGACATTAACATATTAGCAGATGAATCTAATTGCTGTGGGTGGTATACTTAGTTTGAACCCTTTATGCTTTAATTTGTAATTTGATTGCTAGCCATCTTCAATATTTAATTGGATGTATAAATTAAGCAGTTAATTCAAATTAAACTATTCAGGTCCATTTCTACGGCTTAGGGCATTCATGCAGTTTAAGGAACAGCACCTTGTCTATGTTGTTATCAGATCATTTCTGGTTCATATTATCAACCTGCGATGTTTTGGAAATCAAATATAATAAAATCAATACTGATGTGCAGATCTCATGAAAAATAGCACATTGAAAAGGAAAACATGTCATACAACTATTCATTAGGGCAAGTTATTTCCTACTATCTTACTAGTTAGTATACTACTACTCTGTTACTTGCTTATATTAGAATGAGATTCCAATTAGAGAACAAAATGTTGAAAATTTGCTAAAATTTGTATTCCTTGTCTACACCTCGCTCTCCAAAACCATTGCTACGTTAAAAGCTGGAACTGTGATTATACCTTTGTTTGTTTGATGTGACAGCATACACACTGTATGTACGTATGTATGTATGTATGTATGTATGTATGTATGTACGTATGTACGTATGTATGCATGTATGTATTAAATATATATATATAATATCTATTGAAAAAGGGAAGGAAAGCCAACACGATTAAACACTGAAACAAGCATTGAGAGCTATTCCACCTACAGGTTCTCTCTGGCTTTATTAGTGAGCATCATTAATACTTCAAATTTGAAGTACCAGCCCAAGCAAACAGTGAATGGAAAATTAATGATGTTACTCAACAACACGTTACTAAGACTTCTTTATTTTTCTCTGGAGGGTTAGTGTTTTTTTTTTCCTTTGGCTCATCCTTTAGCAAAGTCATACAAGCAGCAAGGTTACCATAGTTATAGCAGAAATCTGAAATGAATGTGGCCATTCTTTGCATTATAATTGGGACATTGTCATTCAGGCAACTGAAACATACCTTTTATTTGGCTCACACAAATGTGGGTGAAAATTACAAGAATATGCATGAACTTTAAAAAGGTTTTCTCTGGTAGGATCAGCATGGATGATAGTTATTCTGTAGGCTTCAAAGCAAATATTTAACAGAAATACTTTGACATTGGATTGCATATTTCATTAGACGTCTTAGGGTAGGTGCCTATTTCTATGGAAACAGTAGTGTTGAACTCAGTGAAATTCAAATCTGAATAAATTAACATGTTTACATTGTTCACTACTTTTTCTCAATGTAGACATGTTCCAGAGGGACATATTTGGATTCCCAGAACTGGGCAGTTAAGAGTCCTTCAAGGTTTTGGGGTTCTATAATTTCTCAGAATTTGAAATGGACACCTAACATTTGAACCATCGTTAAAAAGGCACAATGAAGTATGTTCCTCCTGTGCCAGCTCAGAAAGCTCAGACTGCCCAAGGAGCTGCTGATACAGTTCTAGAGACAAATCTTTGAGTCTGTACTTCTATAACTGTCTAGTTTGGTACAGCAACTAAACAGGACAGGTACAGACTCCAGTGGATAGTTAGGTCTGCAGAAAAAGCAAATGCAACTATAGAAGACCTGTTTATTGTGTATACAAGAAGGAAGGCTGTGAAAATATTACAGACTTCTCACATCTGGGACACAAGCTGTTTCAACTTCTCCCCTCCGGATGCTGCTATAGGGCATTGCATGCCAAAACAACTAAACACAGGGGCACATTTTTCCTTTGTGCCATCTCTCTGCTGAACACCAAATCCTCACAGTATTGTCTTATGTCTAACTATATTTATGTTGTATGGCCATAGTATTATTATATTATTATCCTTCTCATCTCATCTTCTCTATTCTTATTGGTATCATTATTGTGATTATTATTACTCTGTTGTTTTGCATATACACAGAGAGCTTCTGCACTGGAGAAAATTCTTTGTGGGTCTAGTTACACTTGGGAAAATAAAGTATTCTATGCTATGCCATGCCATGCCATTCTTTGAATGTCTTTTAAATTGTTTTGATTGTTTTAGACTTTCAGGATTGTTAACTGCCTAGAGTCAGTTGGTTGAATTGGGCAGCTCTAGAAAAGGAATGAATGAATGAATGAATGAATGAATGAATGAATGAATGAATGAATGAATGCATGCATGCATTTTCAGTCATCTGAGCACTGCTAAGAATTCTAGGGCTTCCGGTGTACACATTTTGAAGATACCAAGATGTGTACACCTTGCGGAAGATGATTAATCCTGAAACTATAAAATACATAGGAATTGTGTGAGGGAGAATATTTAGCTCTGGATCCTTCCTTCTACTACATGGCTTTTTGCAATGCCAGAATCTCCCTATACATTTTCTAAATATTGAAGACAGAATATTTGTCTTGACAAAGCTCTACAGTGTTGGCTCATACATCACTAACCTCCATCCAACATACCTAAATGCCAGCTCAGATGCTTCCCCCCCCCCCCCTTAAATGCAAGGCAGTGGGATTTCTTAAAGAAATAGGAAGAATAGCAGATTTTTTTTCCTTATTTCCATCCTGTTGATTTGCTGAATATTAAGAGGAGCAGTCAATTCTCACATGACTCAAAGGTATGAACAGGATTGCCCTATGTATATCTGTGCATAAAAAAGGAAAGCATATTTTATTTTGAGCTTGAATCAAAAGGATCCCAAGCAAAACATTCCCTTACAGTGTTCTGAGTTGGTTGCATATCAAGGGAACAAACTCAAAGCAATTTGAATGTTCAATGGTTCGTTGAAATGGGGTTCAAGGTGTTTTAAAAATTCTAAAAATTTAGAGCAATACAGGTAGTCCTCGACTTACAGCAATTCATTTAGTGACTGTCTATAGAGATTCTCAGTCATCCAGGTAATAGTCTGGATGACTGAGAATCTCTACAGACTTTTAGCTATACAATTTGGGACAAACACCCTTTGAATGGTGTCGGAGTAGGAATGGATTTCCAGGGGGAAAAAATGCAGACTACAGGAACCAGGAACACCACTCAGGTGACCCTGAGAACACAGATAAACCTCCAAGTGCTTTAATGACCCTCTAAAAGGATGCAAATGACTAGCTGTCTGCAAGGAATATAAATCCTTCCAATCCCCACTATTCTGTCAGAGCTTGGATGAGAAGTAAAACATCTTCAAAAGAAAAAAAAAAGAAAGTCCAGCTGCCTCCTGAGAAAGCAACTTTGGGTCATTTAGTGACTGTTTGAAGTTACGATGGCACTAAAAAAAGTGACTTGACAACTTTCTGCAGCATCCCCATGGTCACGTGATCAACATTCAGACTCTTGGCAACTGATTCATATTTATGACGGTTCCAGTGTTCCGTAACGCCCTTTTGTGACCTTCTGACAAGCAAAGTCAATGGGGAAGCCAGATTCACTTAACAACTGGGTTACTAACTTAACAACTGCAGTGATTCACTTAACAACTGAGACAAGAAAGGTCGTAAAATGGGGCAAAACTCACTTAAAAATGTCTCACTTAACAACAGAAATTTGGGACTGAATTGTGGTCATAAGTCAAGGACTACCTGTATTCGTAACTGAGAACCCCACACAGGCAAGAAAGATGAAAGTTTCTTATAGTAAAGCAGCACAATACTTTGTCTTGAATAGAATTTGGAATAAAGTGGAAAGTAAGAACCAGTGTTTCCTTATTTAAGGAAAAAGCATTTTTAATTTATCTGATAAAGTATCATTATTCTTGCTAAGGACAAAGCTGCAGAAGATGCCATAAAAACATCAACATCGCACCTCATGATTACATTTATTGGTCAGACAAAATTAAAAAGTTTCTAATAGCTCTGTTAATTAAATCAATATATTTGTTAATAGATTTTTTCCACTTTTTAATCAATTCAAGGCAGCAATGATACCTAATGCCCCACCCCCCGATTATTTTCTGCACAATACAATCCTGGGATATAGGGTGGGCTGAGGGAAAGCAATGGGCCCCAAATTGTCCAACAGCTTAGCCCTACATCAAACTGGCTCTCTGATGCAGGCAAGAGAGCTTCCTAGTTCTTATTGAGCAGTAGATCCCAAATCTCTTTTGTATAATAAAACTGTGCCCTTAACAGTGATTGCAAAAAAGGGAACTTCCAATGTTTGGTCTTCTGTCTGAAGTCACATGCAGGTAATCCTCGACGTACAACCACAACTAACCCCAAAATTTCCATGGTTAGGTGAGTTTTGCCCCATTTTATGACCTTTCTTGGCACAGTTAAGTGAATCACTGCAGTTGCTAGTAACATTGTAAAGTGAATAGCAACAGCAATAGCACTTAGACTTATATACCGCTTCGCAGTGCTTTTACAGCCCTCTCTCTAAGCGGTTTTACCATTTGGCTTCCCCATTGACTTTGCTTGTCAGAAGATTGCAAAAGGAAATTACGTGACCCCAGGACACTACAACTGTCAGAAATACGAACCAGTTGCCACACGTCCAAATTTTGATCACCTGATCATGGGGATGCTGCAAATGTCATAAGTGTGAAAACTGGTTGTAACTTTTTTCAGTGCCACTGTAACTTCACTAAATAGTGGTTTTAATTGAAGACTACCTGTATGTATTTGTGGATACATTTGTGATGTACATAAAAGGAGTGAGGTTTCATCTGAACAGTCCTCCCTTTTGATATGTTTGATTTCCCAGGACGCCCTTCATCCTTCCTTTCCCAAGCATCTTTATAATTTTGCATTCAATTTCATCTCAAATTCCTGCTCTACAATGGAGCAGTCAGTTTTATGTATCTTATATTGTTTATTAATTTAACATTATTCTATTAACTACATTGTAATGCGTTACTGTTTCTCTGACGTTTTTAGATTTTGCTTCAATGCCTCAAGTAACCATGAAATCTGTTCAGAAAATTTCGCTTACTGAGCGTATTAGAAATGTAACTCATAAGAAATAAGATCAGTGAAAAAAAACCCCAAAACGAAATCATTAAACTATGTATCAGGGAGTAAGAATTAGTGGACATTGCAAACAAATGTCAGGGAATTGCATAGCAGCTGTTCAGATGAAGTCGGAGACACTAACACAAACTTGTAGTTTTTATTGTCATCACTCAGAAAGAGAAAACACAAGATAGCCAGGAACACAAGAATATCATGAGGTAAATGAAAAAATATCCAGAACACATAGAAGAAAAAGGCGGGAAAAAAGGGAAACTCCCCCTTTGTACTTACGGCAACCAATCGTAGCGCAGATTGCCTCATGGATGAGTCAGCATTCTCTAACTAAACAACCACAACTGTGTGTTCTGGCCTATTGTACACTTTACTGTCCCAGCTTCTAAATTCAATATCCTAACAACATTTATAATTTTTCTGCAGAGATATAATTATAAGCACACCACAAGCAAGTCAGGTCCTTTGAATTCAAGGGAGCTTACTTCTACTTCTTGGGATTGGGATAAAAGAGACTAACTTTTCAAATTTATTATAGATAACAGCTGTAGGCAGGCATCAGAAAAAAATCTCTTCAATACATATCATTAAATTTATCATCAAATAGCTGTCAGGAAAACCTCTTTGATGTGTGTGTGTGTGTAGCAAAAAAATAAAGGTAAAAGTGATATATCTTCTTGAAACATTGATATATCTTCTTGAAACCAAATAATATATGGTAAATACATTAAAGGAGGGACACATGAGGGATAGTGTGAATTTCTATGTGGTTGAGCTATGTCTTTTATAATAGATTGTTGATGCAGTCATCTCTTAATCATTTTAATTTCAAAGTGTTCATAAAGAAGAGAAACAATATAATACAACCTTTTATTTGCACAGTTTATTTAGACAGTTTATTTGGACAATTTACAAACACCTTATTTGGGCCACCTGCATTCACCCCAAATGATCCAATTCCTAAATAATGCCTAGCCTAAATATGTTAAATTTCTTAAGATAAATTATAAGTGAAACTTGACAGTGTTTGAAGTTGTTTAAATCATATTTAGACTATTTGTATTGTTGTGAGCTACTTTTACTCTCCTGTTGTCATTATCATCATCATGTCTATGTATCAGTATGGCTAAGCAGTATAACAGTATGACACACTTAGACCTCAAGGCTATCATATCTGGGCTGCACAAATCTGGATGATCACTATGTGGCAGCAATGAATATTTCTGTATCCTTTAAGCAGTTGAAATCTGGCAGCCTTTTTACAATAATACTAATTAAAAATGGTGACAATGTCAACTTTTAAAATTTTTGCATTCAGTACTGTATTCTGTTCTCAACAGGTCAATGTTACAGACAATAAAACCAAGTATAACGGTATTGCAGCAAAATTTATTCTTTCTTTCTTTCTTTCTTTCTTTCTTTCTTTCTTTCTTTCTTTCTTTCTTTCTTTCTTTCTTTCTTTCT
>JANHFL010000745.1:197507-209744 GCA_032468155.1 Oxyrhabdium leporinum
CTCTCTCTCTCTCTCTCTCTCTCTCTCTCTCTCTCTCTCTCTCTCTCTCTCTCTCTCTCCTTCCCTCTCCCTCTCTCCCTCTCCTCCTTTCTCCCTCTCCCTCTCCCTCTCACTCTCTCTTACATAGAAATTTATAATTAGACAACTAAAGGCATCTAATTCACCCAAGGCAGTGCATTTTATATAGTCCCATATTCCCTCAAATCACTTCTTTTTTTTTTGTCAGCTCGAGCACAACTGCAGGCCAGGATATTGGGATAAGTATAAATGTAGGCATCCAGGTCCTTGTTGACATTGTTGCCTATAACTAGAAGGAATGAAGCAATTTCAAATTAAGCCATAATATTCACTGTCAAGGAATGGATGGACCGATAAGAAATACAGTTTTAGACATGGAGTGTTCTCAAATAAAACCCAAAGGTACCCAAACAAAACACAGTGATCCACCTACTTTAGGATTTACAAATGGTTTACAGGAACACTGTTCATTTCTCTTGCTTAGAAAAGTTCATAAATGTTAACATTTCCTGACATTTTGGAAGGCCGCGTTTCAAAAACAAACTTGCATTTTGAGTTGATGGCATGCTATCAAGTTGGTGTTGAGGCAGAACTTCTCCAGAAGGTGCATCCTGTTGCTGTAAATTGAATCTATCCACTTTCTGGCTGGTCATCTTTTTCTTCTCTTTCCTGACACCATTTAGATTAGATAGAGGAAATTTATGGTTTCCAGATAATAAAAAACTTTACCACCATCTGAAATAGTAGGGACAGTGATGAGGATGCTGGGAAATGTAGCTAAATCACAGTTCCAGCTCTGATTTATAGTATATTAGGGGAAATTGCATAAGAAGGGGGAAGAAAAGAGGGCTAGGTGGTAGAAAAAAATGCACTGGAGTAAAGTTACTTACATAAAATATGTCTAAAATATGTTAATTTCTGATAAGTAAACACATGGAACTTTACTTATGATAGCACTTTTAAGGAAACTGATTCAGACATTGGCTCAGTGGGTGATTCCATTGGCATATGTGATAAAGAACATATTTTTATTGCCATCCAGTTTGATGAGCGAGTGGATAACAAAAAAATATGTTGTTGCTTTTAAAAGAGCAGTTTAAAACAGTTAAAAATAAGCAGAAACATTCATCAGGAAGAAAAGAAAAATGGCTTCTTTCTTTAAAACTCATTAAAACTAAAGACACAGATATTTAATATGCTTAAGAAGCATTTGCACCAGCAAAAGTAAAAGAGGTCTTGTCCTTTTTTAGTTCATGGACTTTAACAATCCTTTAAACTTTTCTACTAACAGTTGGATTGTTCCTCATTAATTGGATGCATATTCTGTGCTACCTAGCCAAAAGCATTATTACCATCCTCTGGTCATTCTGGAACCATTGGTGATCTATGACATTGGTTATTTGTTTCTTGGTGGTTTGCTTTACTCACTAATGATGTTGTCTAGTTGGGTAATGAAATATCTGCAAACAAACAACCAAGGTTAGAAAGCCACAACAATGCCATACTTCAGCCACAAGCTATTGATATTATACTGAGACACACACACACACACACACACACACATATTCTATACATGCATGCATTGTTAAAACTGGCAATGTTACTTAGTTGGGTAATGAAACATCTTCAAGCAAATGCAGGGAATCAAAAAGAGGGGGTCAACTTATTTTCTAAAGCATCAGAAGGCAAGATCAGAAACAATGGAGGAAAAGTAACCAAGGAGAGAAGTAATCTAGAACTAAGGAAAAAAATTCCTGACAGTGGAACGGCTTGAGTTCAAAAGTTGTGGATTGTCCATCACAGGAAGCTTTTAAGAAGAGACTGGACAGCCATTTGTCTATGATGGCATAGGGTCTGCTGCTTGAGCAGGGATTGAACTAGAAGACCTCCAAGGTCCCTTACAACTCTGATGATCTTCTGTTCTGTTCAAATAATGAAGCTCAGATAGCAACAAGAATGCCATAGTTCAGCCCTGAGCTACTGACATTGTGTTCTTTTGTCATGTTGTCAGGGAAACAATCAATAGATAGTATAGATATAAATTACTTGTGCTTATTTTCCTATTTGAAGAGGGGGGAAATAACATAATACTTCCCCATGAACTCAAAATGCTTGTTTGTTTGTTTGTAATTTGGAGCTTTTTCATACTTTGGTCACAACACTGGAAAAGAAAATCACATTTACATTTAGCAACTGAATTAAAAATCAGTGGTCTGATTGATGATGCAGCTCCATAAGGAAAAAGCCAGAAGTTTAATTTATGACTGATCTTCTGGGAGGATACCCCTTAGGGAACATTATTAGCTTCAAAGGATTAGCTCCGAAAATTATTCACTGAAATGCAGATTCATTCTTCATCTTACTACTGGATACATTTATCTCTCTCTCTCTCTAAGGATGAACCCTGAATTTTGAACCATTAAAGATGCCTGACATGTTATAAACTTGGTTGTCTGGCAAAGCTTTCATTCTGCCATATATTCAATACAAATTTCTGGATTTTCCACACTTGTTCTGTTAAAATTATGCAGGTAGTCCTCAGGTTGGTCTCAGTAAGTCACGGTAATTGTTGCTAAGCAACATGGTCATTAAGAATGATGTCACATGATTGGCATTTATAACCTCTTCAAGGCTTCCACATTGACTTTGCTTGGCTGCAAACTTTGCTTGGCTGCAAACTAAATGTAATAGTACATTAATAATAATAATGCTGTTTTTTAGTTTATATTCCTAGACTCCTTTGTCCCTCCTGTTTTAAAAAGGGAAACAATCAATAGATAGTATAGATATAAAACAATAGATGTACTTCCTTCCTTATACAATTATAAAAAAATACAGATTTAAAAAGCATATTCATATTCTAAGAAAATCCATGGAGTTAAAGGCACTGAGATCACAGATATCCTGTGTCTTTTTTTTTTTTAAGTGGAATCTGGATGAACTTCAAAACTTAATGGTCAATAAGGTGAGACACATTTTTTTCCTTCACTGCTCCCCCCTACCATATGTGAAAAGACTAAGTGGAGAAAGGTCAAGACTTCATTTAAGAGTGGAAATGAATAGTTCTCCAAATGATATATGACATGAAATATGAAATAGAGGCAGCTGAACAACTCCATTACAGAGAATATGAATGTTGTCTGCAAAGACTGAAATTTAATTAACATTTTTAAACCATGTTTTGACATCTTTGCCTCCTCTTATCAGACTATTTGTGTAGCCTGAGGTGATAAAATGACAAAATTCATACCTCTCATAATTCAAGACTCCTTGATAGGAAATGGTTTACCACTACCACTGCCAGCAAGAAAAATAAAATGCTATGAAGACAAATGGAGCTCGTGTGAATTGAAAAATGATTATGTCACCTCGTGGAAAAACTTGAGAAATTAATTCAAAGGATGTATGGGAGCTAATACTCAATAATCCAAACAATAACCAGAAAACCTGAATCTCTTAATAAAATTTAAAAAAGGAGTCCCTGCAGATTTTACTCTGCTAGTTGTTGCCAACTATAGGGGGAAATGCTCAAGTCCATTTCAAGGCCATTGAGTTAATGTTGTCTGAAGACATTTCTGTGGTCAGGTATCCAGCATGACATCAATAGAGCACTGTTATCTTCCCACTGAAGTGGTACCTATTTATCTAATCAAATTTGCATGCTTTCAAACTGCTATGTTGACAGGAGTGGGGGAGAGGATGGGAGCTCACCCCATCCCATGGTGCTCAGGTTTTGAACCTCGGCTGCTGGCTTTCCATTCAACCAGCCCAGAATCTTAGCTACTGAGCCATCATGCTAGCATTAACAGAATAAGGGTTAACAGGATGAAAACTGTCCATCTTATGTGAAAGTTAGTAGCTTGAAGCCAGCTATACTGTGTGAAGAGGAATGTAAGCCTTGACTTAATTCTAAATATGATTTGAAATACAATCACCGGTGGGATTCTTTCACAATAGCCACACCAGCTTTTCTACAATTAATCTGCCTATAGAAGCTCCGTTATCCATTGTGCCTTTTTATACTTGTTTCTGAGAGTAGCCTGACAGATTTCTTCCAGTGCAATGACATAACATCAATCAACTACAAAACATTACTCCTAAATTAAAAACTTGTTTTGTGAATCCTCATGAAATAAGCCACAGTTATCATAATTAAATAGTAGAGACTCATAGAATGGGATGTACTGTATGTCTGTTCTGAGTAATTTTGGTTGGCAAGTCACCAAAATAGATATGACCAATCTAAAAACTCTGTAATCTTCTAGTACAAGGAACTCAATCAAAGGAGGAAAGGAAGAGCTTTACTGTGGAGATTTTATAAGAATCATCAGGAGCTGGAGTAGACAATCCTGACCAAGTTCAACCAACATTCCATCCTATCAGAAGGATGATTCAGAAACCAAGCTTAATCCATCCCTTTATGATGACATCTTCCTTAGAAAAACAAGATGAATCTTGTCTTTCAGTGCCAGTTGAGGTGTCAAAGCTTGATTACATATAAATCTGTTCAAACCAACCCTAAAATTGAGCCACTTACATGAATATACAATGCAATTAGAAGGAAATGGTCATCTCAATATTGCTGCACTAATGAGAACTGCCTCTATGAAATGACTATATTCATTTAATTAAAAAACCCATTATGGAACCCATTCAAAAGGCTGTTCATTGAACTCTTCAAAATAAATCTAATTTGTTTTAGTGCAGAGTTTAGGAGTGTCATTTTATTTGTACAAACAGATTCAGAACAGCTAGAGCTTTGGGTAATATAATAAACTGCTCACAAAAGAATGGAGGGGCATAGAATTCTATGCACACAGCTGTGAAAATCTGGGGAAAGCTTCCAAGATGATTGTTAAGATTTTTTTTTCTCATTTTCTTTGTACCTATTGCAATATAAAATTGTGGGCAGGTGTGTGTGTGTGCCTATGGAAAAGTGTGCATGAGTAAAAAAACTGGGGTTTAATGGACAAAAAATAGAACCATCTTATGGAAATTGTTTTTATATTTGATTATAGGAGACTTTTATACGAATAAAGTTGGAAGGACTTACAAATATCTATGGATGGTGAAGCTGATAGAATTGTTGCAGATGGTGAACTGACAGCTTTGATTAAAGGAAAGATTTTAAATTTATTTCAACTTGGAAACTACTTTTTTTTTAAAAAAAACTAAAATAAATAAAATGTAGCAACTTTTAGAGGTAGGGCTTTCAAGTCCCAGAATTCCCCAGCTAGATTAAGAATTGTTTGGAATCCTGGGAGTCTACTTCTCTGGAATGCACTGAAATTTGAGTTTAAAAAGCACAGGAAATTCATACAAGAGTAAAGCACATGTCTGTTTGGTCCTGCAAGTCAAATTGTTAAGAGAAATGATGGCGCAGTGGTTAAAATGCAGTATTGCAGACTAACTCTGCTCACATTGCCAGGAGTATGATTCCCTTGATCCTGACCAGCAAAAGGTAGAATCAGCCTTCCATCTTTCTAAGGTCCTAGATTGTTGGGGGCAGTATGCTGACTCTGTAAACTGCTTAGAGAGGGCAGCTTAGAGAGGACTGTAAAGAACTGTGAAGTGGTATATACGTCTAAGTGCTATTTCTATTAATGGAAGTAGCATTAGTACTATTAGTTCCATCATCATCATCGCAAGTTGCACAAGCTGGGTTCTTACCATAATTATTTAAAATATCAAGCAATAAGAAAGAAAATAAATGGCCCAAGTATGCATATATACCCACGTGAAGACCCAGTTTTCCCCAAGGTACTGAACTCACAGCATTAGTGAAGCCAGGTATGTACAATATGAATTACAATACGCTATGAGAGAGTTTTGATTTAATTTGTTTTTATATATTCTTCTTTGTATGTCAATGTATTGTTATCTACCTAAAGTCATTAGATTGTAATACGCAGCCTTAGGGGGAGGGAGGGAGGAATCACTATCTGTTGTATTTATTTCAGTGTTATAATAGACCAATGAAAAGGGAAAAGCTATGCACATTTCCTTAAATTCTTGGAGGAAAGGTGAAGAGAAGTTCAAGAAACAAGCAATTAGGATATATCACAAAACAATGGGCTAATAAGGTAGGAACTTGGCAGCATAATGAGCAGATATAAAAATAATATTCCAACTTAGGTAGCTCAATATTTCTATTCAAATTCAGAGTCAGAGAAATAATAGATTTCACACCAAGTGAATGTATGGCTAAGGTGAGATTTATAGCTACGGAGAAGTCAAGACATTGGCGGTATCAACCAGCTCCTCCCCCAGAGCTGCTTAAGAAGAAGTGGGCTGGAAAGCTACTAGCTGGTTACATTTTGAGTAATGAGCAAGTAAAGTAATAGGCCTCTGCAAAATGTCAAGAGGGCTGGTCTGTTTCCCAGCTGCTTTGCTTTGAGGCCAGGGGCATCTGCTGATGAGCAATAGGTTGCTGAAAGGGCAAAGAAACAGGCAAAATGAAGTAGCACAGCTCCTTTGAGCTTTCCACACTAGGTTTTTTGAAGTTCTGCTTCAATTTGGTGAGTCAGTTCAACATCCCTATAAAATGATACTGATTACCAAGACAAGAGCATCCCATCTACAGATTTATTCAACCTGTAATTTTACAACCAAAGCACTTACTTCACTTAAGAGTTTTCCAAGTCAAAGCCCCAAGATTTAACCATATGATTTAAATGGATGTAGTGACAAAGGGAAACCTGGCCCCATAAGAGGCTGTCAGTCACTGATAAACTTTCATTCTTCTGTATTTTCTTCCAAAAGAGCCAAATGGGACAGGAAAGCCATCGAGAGATTTTGCTGCAGGAAAATGAATCAGATAATAAGATATGTGGGTGTGTGCTTGCACAATCAGGTAGGGTGAAGAAAAAAAAGGGGGGAGGATAAATTCCAGCACTGAAATTTGCATCCAAACATTAATTTGCAACAAGGCACTGAAAGATTTGAATTGTTTATGTGCTTGTTAATTCTAAGACTCAGCACTGAAAATAAAAACCATTATGTTCAGCTCAGGGAAGAGGTCCTTTGGCAAGGCACATTTACTGCTAATGAAGGAATGTGATGCATGGTCTAAGCAGCATTTAAAAATTTAGTGTGTTGGATGCAGAGAGTCAAGTATTGTCCACATGCCACAAATCCCCACAGAAACTCACAGGGCCATATGGCAGAGCAGAAGAGCAGATGATGTGATTAGGCCATCAATATAACCCAGCAGAAATTTTGTCCTGTCTTTATGGCAGTATATGCATCATTTCATTATGCTACCAGGCATGTTGGAGAGACAGCAAGAAAAGGCCACAAAGAATGGCACAACTTCACCAAAGCCTTGCAATTTCTTTTAGTACTGTCAATATCTGGCCCGTGCTACAAGGAAATCACTTCCCAAGGACTCCCAGGGATCTGAAAGATCACACCAATGAAAGGCTTGGTAGAATAGTGTAATCTCCCCTGTAAAATCAAACTATAGCAGGATAAGTAGCTTTAAAGATAAAGATTTCCCCAGTCCAGTTGTGTCCAACTCTAGGGAGAGAGTACATCTCCTTTCCTAGCTGAAGGAGCCAGCATTGTCTGAAGACATTTCCCATGATTATGTAGCCAGCATGACTATATGCTGAAGTGCATGGAACACTGTTACCTTCCCACCATAATGGTACCTATTTATCTACTCGCATTTGCATGCTTTCAAACTGCTAGATGAGCTAAGTCTTGAACCCAAACTAGAACGTTTGTTAAAAACCACTGTTCACATACCTAATGACTGAATTTATAAAACATGCTACTTTATATCCAAAGAAACCATGTTATGTCATCAGATATGCATGTAATATGACCCAGGTTAACATCAAATCCATCCTTCTAGCTTTGTTTCATGAGAGCCTACTTAATACCATATCTTACATTTGGGGCATTTAGTATAAAAGCACATGGTGTATTTGCCATAAATTTACAGTTCTAACATACTATTTTGTGCCACATGAAGTAAAAAAAAACGGAATATAACCTGTGTTTGGGGCACAGAATAGAACATACCAAAGCATCAAAACCTGGTTTAAATCTGTTCCAACAAGATCTCACTTTTTACCAGCAACGTAGTATTTCTTCATGGATGTCCATAAAATGCTTCCCACCCTTTTAGGTCTGTTGAATTTGGTGTCAAAATAAAGTAGGGCAAGATTGGATAAGTCCTTCAGAAGCTTTTCAGTTATTCTACACAATAAGAAATAGTACCTTTGAATAGAATTTGAAAAGATTCTGTATCTTTATTATATAAATATGCATAACTTTGGTAAGCTTATTTCTAAGCATATTGTTATAATACAATTTCACTGAGATCCCAGTCACATTTACTGTTGCTTTGAATAGTTATAGAGCTGAATAGTAGCTCCCCAAAAGATTTAAGTGGCAAAGAAAGAAAAGCAACACCAGTGCTTTGAATGACAGGATAATTTCCCCCCTCTCTCAAATGATGTACAGATGATATATAGAGGAAGCAGAAAGAGTAGAAGAGGACAAAGGATGTGTCACAAGCAGTCAAGACAAATGCACAGCATGAACCAAATTGAGTGAGAAAAGGCTCCAGGGAATATCATAAGTACTTAACAATGTGGTTGGTGCTTGTACACCATACTCTGAAAAAAAACTTTGTTATGCAAGCACAATCACTGTTTATGTGTACAACAGAGAACAGATCTATGTATTCTCACCGGAGGATACATTTTGACCATATTGGAACTATGTTAGTACAGAATGCAAGAAAGGAAAATCTTGTGATTGATTGCTTGTGATAATGCCTAACAGAGTGTCCTACAGAGAACCCAAAGGAGGATAAGTGAGAGCATTTAGATCTTCTATTTCTGAGATGTTACAAAGAAATCAGCTGATCCAGTTCTTAAGCAATCTCAGGGAGGTAGGGATTCAAAACATTTCTCCAGATAAAGAAAGTAATCCTGTCAGATCACTCTGGTTTATACCTTGGAACACCAGTTCTGCCTGATGTTAGTCTCATAATGAATTAATTGTGAGTGAGAAAGCAGAACAAAGAAGATAAACCCTCTTCATGGTACATAGTACTTTGGGTCTTATTCAGTAATTTTGATGGTGGTTTTGTTGAATATCCTTCATCACCTAGCTAGCTGAGGAAGAGGTTGGGAAGACGATTAGTTGGACCTGGGCTGTAGTTAAGAAAAAAAGAGGTTCTCACATCTCTGAAATAGGTGTAAACCCAGCCACTTCTCACGATGCCAAGCTTGTATCCTATGGAAATGAACAACTTCCACCTTACGTTTATCTGTCTTGAGAAAGGTTGTAAAATAACTACACAAGGCTCTCGACAAATTGTCTAGACCTTTGGCTGTCTGGATTCAAACATGGGCACAGGAAAGATAACACTTTAGTCATTCTTGTGGATGACCTGTGTAGAGACGTGGATGGAGTAAGACCATCCTTGTATTATCAATTAGATGTACCCTTTTATAATGGTTGTGCTCCTCCCTAAAAAGGCAGGTTCAGTGGGGGGGCAGAAGAGGCTGAACAATTTGATCCTTTGTTGTAGATGGAGGCTATATCCTTTTCCCTGTTCTGTGAAGTTAATGGAAGAAATCCATTAATTTGTTGGATGATGCTCAATTGGATATCTCCATAAGAACTCTAGTGGGCTATGCAGATTTCCAGTGTCTGGAGTTTGTCAGAGTCCTGTTGATCATAAATAGGTTCAGATCTGAACCTATTCTAATAGGGAGCTATTTTGGTAAACTACACCATTTTATCATCAGAACAGTACTCTTATTTCTCAAAGAAATGAAAAGTAACTGAAATTAGTTCTTTTGCATCAGTTTTCAATACCATTGTAGATTGACCTATTTCAAAAGCATATTTCTCTTTTGCCCCCAACAGATGAATTTCTGCAAAGCACCAGTCATGATTATTAAGCTTCTAATGTACAGTTGTCATGTGTATATGTATAAAATAACAAAGTTATTTTAAATAACTTTGTTATTTAAAAGCATTTCATCTTAAATAAGTTTATTATGATGGTGTTAACATAATTAAGTGATTAAAAAGTCATTCAAAGTATTATAGTAATGAAACATATCCAATTGCAATCTTATATTAAATAAAAATTGATCGTTGTCTGCATTTATTATCAGCATTGATCCTTACTATATATATTAAAAGCAAAGGTTTCCCTTGTCCAGTCATGTCTGACTCATGAAGTGCTCATCTGTGTTTCTTAGCTGAGGGAGCCAGCATTGTCTGGAGACTCTTTCCATGGTCATGTGGCCAGCATAACTATACACCAAGGTGCACAGAATGCTATTACTTTCCCATCAAAGTAGTATCTATTTATCTACTTGCATTTGCACGCTTTCAAACTGCTAGGTAGGTTGGAACTGGAGCAAGGACAACAGCTCACCCCGTTGCAAGGTGCTTGGGTCTCGAACTCAGGAATCAGCTTTCCACCTAGCAAGCTCAGTGTCTTTAACCACTAAGCCATCATGTCTCCCATACTATATTAACACTTCGAGTATTCTTTGAGTCTTATATTCACAAGAAAACCTGGATCAGGATTGTTCACTTGTTATTTCTACTTTATTTGGGCTGAGGGAGTGACCCTATGACACACATTCACTTTTTTTCTTTTTCTTTTCTTTCTTTTTCTTTCCCCTTTCCCATGGAAAGTTCAATGGAACCAACTTAATAATGACCCCACTGAGTTTATAAATATTGTTTCTGAATAAACAAATAATATTATGAAGTTGTGTCATAGAAGGAAAGTTTTATTTCCCATTCCTTTCCTGCTTGTTTCCTACATAAGGGTGAAAATGAGACTTAACTGTCAATATATGGCAGAGGCCAACTGACTCTAGAGTACTTCCCATGTGACCAAGAAGTGATGACTGGTGAATCATCATTATAATATATGTTTCTGAAAATCTGCAAACTACCCTTCTGGGAATTTGCTACCTAGCAGTTCTATGTGAATCTTCAACTAGCTTAGAAAAGCTAAGCTCACTGGTGCTTATAGCCATTTTCCACTCGCTTGCCTTCCTGTTTAAAGACAGATCATAAAAGATTTAAAAAAATGCCTACACTATCAATTTGAAACTGGGATCCTTGAAGATGACTTGTCAGACTCATAAAGCATAGCTGTAATGATGGCTGTATTTGTAGCAATGCAATCGTACGGGGCCATGTTGTAAGGCTGCTGCAAAGATTTGATGTCATATCAGCATATCTTCCACTTCACATGAGACAGGAAGGGATCAGCTTCTTATTCAGTTGTACACTGGATATTGCACTTTATAATATATTTCAGAATTGCTCAGGTGGAAAATCTGAAGGGACAACAACAGGACAACAAATTTCTGGGATGTAAAAATGTGGGCAATGCAGAGAGAAGCAAAATAGTGCTTCCTTTGCTGGCATCGAAAGTTGTTTGGATTTTCACATTCTGTGTCTTATAGCCCTGTGTCTGATGGTGTGATTATTGAGCAATAATGTGTGTGTGTTTCTGTCTGAATGAATATGTTTATGTTTAAATAGAGTCTGGCAAACAGTAATTCACAAATGCCACCTATGAGTGATAAAACAGTATTCCTGACACCAAACAGATTTGTTAAGACCACAGCTTCTAAAGTTCCTAGGAAGTCATCATGTGCAAATATTGGGAGACAGGATCTCAATATATTTGGAGAGTAACATCAAGTTACAATATCAAATAAGCCTTCAGAGATGAGGACATATATCTCTTTCATCCAGCATTCTATTTTCTAAACGGATGAATCAGTGGCTCTTGAATTCCAGTTCAATTTGAATTTATTACAGTCAAAGATCTACTTTAAAAACTCTAATATATGATGTTAAAGAGGACTATCCTTAAGAAAAAGAAATGCTAAATGAATTAATAGATCCTAAAAGATTGGATTTTTCATAATTTCTCAACAGAATAGGTCTCATGTAGAAAAAGTAGTTGAGCAAAATTTTGTGACCACCTTTGATTGATATGGAAACCAATTCCAAAATAATACATTCATATATTCTCTCTGATCTATCTGGGTGTACGGTAATGAGCAGCTATATTAATTCATTTTGAAGCCATGTATACAATAGGCAGCAAAATAGCATACGGTCTGTTATTTCTTTTCTTTTTCAATCTACACTGTGAATGTACTTTTCAAAGGTTGTCATATTTCTCATTTGAGTAACATACTTTATAGCAGT
>JANHFL010000749.1:0-14547 GCA_032468155.1 Oxyrhabdium leporinum
TGCAAGTCTGAAAGCACTCCTCCCTTCTCTTTTACTCTCCTGAAAACTAGGGAGTGTCCTTTTCAAAGGAATGGGAAAACTCGCTTCTGCCAACTCACTGTGGGACAATTCAACAACTCAATTTAATTATTTTAAATAATTAAAAGTATTTTAATTTTTGTCAAAAAAAAAAAGAAAAAAAAAAAGAACAGAGTCCATTTCTCAACTCTCCCACTACCCTGTGCCCTATCGTATTTCTTCCCAAATATCCTTTACAGGAGAAAATTTCATGTTTTGGGGCACTTCAGGAATGGAAGAAGTCGTGGTGGGTTGGCTTCCCACCCCAGTAACCACCCTGGCTTCCAAAAAGGAAATAATTCTTTTGGAAAAGAAGGAAGGTCTTAATAATTGTTGTAAAAAACTGCAAATGGAGACATATGCAGGTGCAGCCAATTCCATGGTCCGGAGAGAAGAAAGACACCATTTTTATGGCAACTTTGAATTGTCCCTGGAGGTGAAGAAGATTGTATGGCAAGAGGACACCACCCAGGAAGTGGGGGGGAGTAGATTCAGGAAATTATAGGTCAATCAGCTTGACATAAATACCTGGGAAAATCCTGGAAAAGATAATCAAGCAACTGATTTGTGAGCATCTAGAAATGAACAAGGTGATTACTAGAAGTCAGCATGTGTTTGTTAAAAACAGATCATGCCAGACAAATCTTATATCCTTCTTTGATAAAGTGACTAAATTAGTGGATCCAGGAAATGCTGTGGATATTGTATACTTGGACTTCATTAAGACATTTGACAAAATAGATCACAACCTGCTCCTTGGTAATCTAGGACAACATGGTGTAGACAGCAGCTGAACCAGTTGGGTTCGCAGTTGGCTGTCCAACCAAACTCAGCAGGTTGTCTTCAATAGAGCTACATCTACA
The DNA here is from genome assembly GCA_032468155.1 of Oxyrhabdium leporinum. Taxonomy (NCBI): domain Eukaryota; kingdom Metazoa; phylum Chordata; class Lepidosauria; order Squamata; family Cyclocoridae; genus Oxyrhabdium; species Oxyrhabdium leporinum. The sequence goes on from JANHFL010000749.1 coordinate 921, forward strand.
AGGAAGGAAGAATGCAGCGGGGTATCCCAAGGTCTGTTTTGGGCCTGGTGCTGTTCGACATTTTCATAAATGATCTAGATGAGCGGTTAGAAGGGGAACTCATCAAATTTGCAGATGACACCCAGCTAAGGGGAACTGCCAATACTTTGTAGGCTAGACTCAAGATTCAGAAGGAGCTTGACAGACTTGAGCATTGGCCCCCATCCAACAGAATAGAGATGAAGGGACCTTGGAGGTCTTCTAGTCCAACCCCTGCTCAAGCAGGAGACCCTATAACATTTCAGATAGGTGGCTGTCCAGTCTTTTCTTAAAAACCTCCAGTGATGAAGTGCCCACAACTCCTGAAGGCCAGCTGTTCCGCTGGTTAATTGTCCTCACTGTTAGGAAGTTTCTCCTCAATTCCAGGTTGTTTCTCTCCTTGATTATTTTCCATCCATTGTTTCTTGTCTTGCCTTCAGGTGCTTTGGAAAATAAATTGCCCCCCTCTTCTATACGGCAGTCTCTCAAATACTGGAATACTGCTATTATGTCGCCCCTATCAGTCCTTTTGTTCTCTAGGCTGGCCATACCCAATTCCAGCAAGCCTTCTTCATCTGTTGTTGCCTCCAGGCCTTTTATCATCTTAGTTGCTCTTCTCTGCATTTTTTCCAAAGTCTTATTTCTAACGCGGTGACCAAAACTGGATGCACTGCAGTTGCCAAAAAAGCCAGTGCAGTCCTAGGCTACATCAACAGGGCCCCAGAAAGAGTGTAGAGAAGAGTAACAAAGATGGTTGGGCGTCTGGAGGCTAAATCATATTGTGAACAGCTAAGGGGACTAGATATGTTTAGCCTAATAAAGAGAAGGCTCAGGCAAGCCATTACGCATATATTTGAGGGGCTGTCACAAAGAAGAGGAAGTCAGCTTATTCTCCAAATCACCTGAGGACAAGACAAGGAGCAAAGGGTGGAAGTTCAACCTTGAGGAATTTCCTGAATGCCTCTTTTCATGCAGTAGCAATGTTGACATCTCCTGCTGACCTCCATGTTTTTCCCCATTGAAGTTGTTTCCAGTTGCCCTACTTAATCTCTACTTAGGAATGCTCTGTCATCCTGGGCTCCTGCCTTCCTTGCCCCCCACCCCCCCATGGTCTACTGACGGCTGTGCTTGCCTGCCTGTTATTCACCATAGACCATGTTATACTGACCCCAAAAACTATCCCTGGAGGTTCCCCCTCCCCATCCTAGGAAGGGTACTCAAGTTTCCTACAATGCACTGCAGATTCAGGAATGAGTTGGAACAAGCACAACTAGGCTGGCCCAAGGCCATTCAAGAAGTTTCCTCCACTGAGATCCAGCCTGGAAGGCTAAAACATATGAAGAACGGTTGCAGGAATTTGGTATGTCTAGTCTAGAGAAAAGAAGGACTAGGGGTGACATGGTAGCAGAGTTCCAATCTCTTATGGGTTACCTTTAGAAGAGGGGTTAATATATTCTCCAAAGCACCTGAAGGCAGGACAAGAAACAATGAATGGAAACCAATCAAAGAGAGAAGCAACCTAGAACTAAAGAGAAATTTCCTGACAGTGAGAACAATTAATCAATGGAATGATTTGCCTCCCAAAGTAGGTGAATGCTCGATCACTAAAGGATTTTAAGACGAGATTGGACAGCCATTTGTCTGAAATGGTCTAGGGTCTCCGACTTGATCAAGGGATTGGACTAGAAGAACTCCAAGATCCCTTCCAACTCTGTTATTCTATTATTCTGTTATTTAGTCTGGCATCTCTGCACAAGTCTAGCGAGAACCAGGCTATCTTGAGTCCTGAAACCTCAAAATTATGGGGGCCGACTTATGGCTGAGATCATCTGGAAATGTCACAAACCTTGCCATGAAATGCAATCATCATTATCATTTCTATAAAAATTGACAACTGAGTTTAATAATGAGAAAATTGCCTTTATTTAACCATATTTATTTAGTCATAAATCAAAGTTAAACACCTAAGATCACTTTAGCTGGTTTTAAAAAAAAAAGACCATCAAAGAAATCTCACATTTCTAATGACCCTTCCATCCTCCCCACTGGTAATTTGCCCATTTCAAGGATTCCTCCCCACCCCACCGTAAATTACACAAGTGCCATATTTGAGTGTGAAATATAATTCTACCTTACTCCCACCTAGTAATAGTTGCTTATGGACATTCTTACCTACGTTGGCAGAAAGATTGCAATCTGTAGGCGTTTCTTTCTGTTCCTTCTTGCGGAGGTTACTGGGAGGAAAAAGAGGAGGAGGAGGCCCCAAAGAGAAAGAAAAGAGGCCCAGATCAACAGAGCCACGGCCAGAAAAAGCAAGGAACGTTTTCTCTTGTTGGTCTGGGAGATGTTACAGCAGAGACTGGCTGATCAGAGACTCCAGTGTAGCCTCCAGCTTCTAGCAACTCCCCTCCTCCACAATCCTTCACCCAGGACACCATAGCAGAAGGAAAGGTTGTTTCCAGGAGGCTTTTTACAACTATTGAGGAGTACTAGGGGTTGCTAGTGTTAAAAAGTGTAAAATCAATTTTAGAAAGGAATCAAAACAATTGTAGTATTGGAAAAGACCTCGCAATAGCAATAGCACTTATATACCGCTTCACAGTGCTTTGTAGCCCCCTCTGAGTGGTTACAATCTGGGTCCTCATTTTACCAACCTTGGAGGGATGGAAGGCTGAGTCAACCTTGAGCCAGTGAGACTCAAACTACTGGCAGTGAGCTGAATTAGCCTGCAATACTGCATTCCAACCACTGCACCACCAGGGCTCATTAGCAGTGGAGATCCAGGTTTAAAGCCTGTCATAAAACTCTAGGAGCGGAAGGGATGTTCTGTGGCAACTCTGGTGTGATATCAGTCTAGAGGACAAATACTGAGCATTAACTAATTATATCTTGGATTAAAGAAGCTTCTGCACCCCAAATTATAAGTGATCCTACATAAATCCTTTCTTAAGGTTATTTCTGTGTGCCTGGATAGCAGAACCAGCTGCATAATGAGAAATAGTAATTAGATGGCACCAGAGGTGGGATTCAAAAACTTCAACAATGGCTTTGCTGCCTGGTTGCTGGGTGGGCATGGCCATGGTGGGTATGGCCTAGTCGGCCTCCTGCACCATGGGGGGGGGTCGTTTTTGCCTTCCCTAGGATCCGGAGGCTTTCCTCAAACCTGGGAGGACGAAAACGGCCTCCCTGGGCTTTGGAGGCTCTCTGGAGGCTGGAAACAGGCCCGAGCTTCCCGAACTTCTGAGAGGCCCGTTTTTGTCCCTCCCCAAGCCTCCATGTGTGCCCTGCACTTACCTGCATCCACAATGGGCTGCGTGGAGACTCCTGGGAGGGGAGGAGAGGGGAGGGGTGACTGGTACCAGCAAGAAGTGTTGCCTGCAGAAGTTACGAAGTCTCCATCATTGGAGGTTTTTAAAACAGAGACTGGACAACCATTTGTCTGAAATGGTCTAGGGTCTCCTGCTTGAGTAGGGGCTTGGACTAGGAGGCCTCCAAGGTCCCTTCCAACTCTGTCCTTCTAAGTGACTGGCCCAGCTGTCTCTGTGCATAAAAAGGGACTCGAACTCAGGGCCTGCTGATTTCTAGCCTGGTGCTTTAACCACCACACCAAAGTGACTCTCTGACTTGGAAGGATTGCTTTCCAATTACCATTGAGGATGTCCCATTCAGACATACCTTCCACCAACATTAATGGTCACAGAGCTGTACACGTTAATGGAAAGGCTCTCTCAGCCATCCGGGCTGCCTGGTTGGAGTCCAAGCGCTCAGCCAGGAGCAGCTGCTTAATTTCAGTGTCCTGAGCGAAATGTCATCACCTCTCAGCAAAGCCCCAACCATCCTTCAGCAGGGAAGGTCAACTGTCAGCCGCCCGGGAGACCCAAGGCAGGGGCTGCGTGCAGGGAGGAGAGAGAGAGGTCACCCAGGCAGGAGGGGGATGTTTATTTGACTAAGAAATGGAGGATCGAGAGAAGGAAGGGGTTACTCTGGAGAAGGCCTCAAAGAGGATTCACAAACTGCTATGTGCTCTTGCTTAAAGCTTGTGGGAAAATGTAAGAATTTAACTGCTCCAGGCCTTGCAGCACCATTCAGAGTAACAGAATTGGGAGGGAATTTGGAGGTCTTCTAGTCCAACCTCCTGCTCAAACAGGAGACCTTATACTATTCCAGACAAGAGGCTGTCCAGTCTCTCCTTAAAAACCTCCAGCGATGGACTATCCATCACTTCTGGTGGCCAGCTGTTCCACTGGTGAACTATCAGGAAAGTTCTCTTTAGTTCTAGGTTGATTAATTTCCATCCATCGCTTCTTGTCTTGCCTTCACATACTTTGGAGAATAGGTTGACCCCCTCTTCTTGGGGGCAGCCACTCAAATATTGGAACCCTACTATCATGTCACTGCTTATGGTAACAGGTAATGGATTAACAGAATTGGAAGGGACCTTGTGGGTCATCTAGTCCACCCCCCTGCCCAAGCAGGAGACCCTACACCATTTCTGACAAACGGCAGCCCTTCTTTTCACTCGCCTAGATAAACTCAGTTCCTACAACCATTCTTCATATGTTTTAGCCTCCTTGGAGTTGCTTTCCTCTAGAATTGCTTTCCAGGAAGTCCTACAAAATGGGTCATTGAACAGTTTTCTTGACCTAACTAAGCTCAGGTTTGGCTATCAAAAGCAGGCGGTCAATTTGCCCCTGGGTTCCCACCATTTGTGTTTCTGCCTGTCTGATCTAGTGCCAGAGAGGACAGTACTTCTCAGATTATGAAAGCAATTGGAGCTGGGATGCCCGTCATTAAGTGATGTGCTCATCGAGTATGAAGTCATGCGTCTACTTCGCTACGTGGTGGAAATCCCAGCAGTCCCAGTTGCCACCATAACCCCAGGACTGGGTTCGTTAAGCGTGGTCCCTGTATGACCATGGCGTGGAATGAGGCCAGAGTCTCAGGCAAGCAGGCCCTGGGGGTTAGGATGTTGCCTGACCCATCTGGAAAATGGTCTGGGATTCTGAACAGGATGTGATTTTGGCCTAGTTTGTACGACCTTGTGTTGCACAATTGCTTTAGGTTTAGATGTTTTGTTTATCTGTTCTCTTATTTAAGGCTATGTTACTTGCCTAGAGTAGCAAATACAGGTTGGGCAATTGTATATTTTTTTTTCATTATTTTTTTTATAAGCCACTTTTTATAAGTGCAGTTGCAAAAAGTAATAAAAGGGAGGCAATCCTAAATTTCATCAATAGAATTAAAGCATTAAGACAAAAATGTCTTATTATTTTGCAGTTTCAAACCATCCCTGTGACCACTATGGAATATCCCATCTACGAAAGGGCATTGACAAAGCAACCTAGATGATTCAGAGCTTACAAAGTGGAAAACTAGAAGTCTTGGCAGAAATACCCTGGCGGACATCCCCGTTGCCTTCTTGTGTCTGAAGGGTTGTCGTGTAAACATCCGTAGAATGGTTTGGAGTCATTTCCAGAGTCAGGATAAGAAATGAAGTGTTTAAATTACAAGGAAATCATCTCCTAATGGTTAGGGCCGTTCAACAATAGAACAGATTTCCTGGAACATTAGCGGTATGTACTGAGATATATAAAGAGAAGCCAGAAGGCCAACTGTTGGGGAGGTGGATTGGGCAAAATGAGATCTTTTGCATCCTAACCTTCCCTATTTCTGTGTAGGATGGCAGAAACATAGATGGATTGCAAGCCATCAGATGCATGAACTATCTCCAGGGTAAAAAAGCATAACCCAAAATGATTGAGGGACAACTTAAAATAACGCAGAGGTGAGCTGAGTAAATTATGCCATTTCATTTCAAAATCCACCACTTGGTTTCCAGTTGAAGCTCTGAAGGAAAGTACTGATGAAATATTCATAAATGACTACGTGAGCCCATCAGTGTAACCTGTGCAGCCAGTTTGGACAATTAACAGTGGTGCATGATGGAAAGAAGCAGAAGATCTTTCCTGTTCCAGAACCTTCCCAGTTCTGCTCCTGATAGGAGTCCAGATAACAATAAAGTGAGTGAGAGAGCCCGTCTTTCCTCTTCCCTGTATTCAAGCAGAGGCTGGACAACAGCTATCTTGGGATAGTGTAATGTGGATGCTGAGCAAGAGCAGGAAGTCCTCACCCTGAAACTCTTGGTATCGCATGATGGAGCCGGAGGGAGCAGCCTTTGGGAAGGACGAGGCCAAGAGCTGTTATAAGCCTTGGATTTGCTCAAACAGTCTTGCTCTTATTTTCTAGTTGTAATAAACAGATTTTCCACTTGAACATCAGCTGACTCTTCTCCTTCTGTTCACCTTGCTGGAGGTTTTCAAGAAAAGGTTGGACAAGCATTTGTCCAGGATGGCATAAGAACTCTTGCCTTGGGCAAGGGGTTGGACTGGAAGACCTCCGATGATTCTCTGATTCCCCAACTTGACGTCAAGGTCCTTTTTCTGGTCAGTGATGATCAGCTCTGATCCCGCAGGATTTCAAGTGATGCTGGGAAACTTGGGCTCTTTGTGTGTCACTCAATTGTACCTTCTGCTCCAGAACCCTAGAGTCTGAAAGACCAGAGAAGCAACTTTCCCTCTGCAGCTGACTTTCAGAAGCTGCAGGGCTGACCTGGTTATGTGACAGGCTCCCACCAGGTGCTGAGGGAATTACTATGCTTTCTCTGAAAGGGAGAACAATAAAGCTCTATATGTTAACTTCTAAATGGGTTAGCTTGTAGTACCATGTCTTGTTGGCTTGAGAAGAATGATGAAACACGATTTAGCCATCTATTTCAGTAGCCTATTTCAGTGCACATAGACTTAGAAATTGTCAGCAATCCTCAAAGAATTAAACCTCCGAAAGGTGAAAGGATAATTGAGTGGACTTTCTTATGGCTGGAAACCATAAAATCATTGCTTTTTTCTTCTCTGTAAGTTCTTCCCAAACATTCACATTCAGCCTCTTGACTATTGCTTATTCTTTGCATAAGTCAACCCATAGATGTATCTCTAGGGAGTTTGTAGGATGAATTATTAGATGTATCGAGCCTCCCAGATCCCTCTGGGTTTACATGCCTTAGTTCTACCACTTGTTTTGATGTTACGCCTTGGTGGTCCTCACTGCAACCACTTATTTTCCAGGGAGTTGCCTTTGCTTAAGACTTTCTGTTTAACTTCTGCTTTGTGAAAGTGATGGTGTGTGGGATAGACCTCCAAAGGTCCCTTCCAACTCTGGTATTCTGTATTTTATTCTGGTCACATCTACAAAGGGTCTTCCCTTCTCCAAAACCCCTCATACCTCTTCAGATCTCAAGTGTTGAAGAAGCACCAACGTTGAAGGACCATTGCGATTGTGTCTACTCCTTCCAGGAAATGACATTTAGGATTCCTTCAACAAATGCACAGTCTATGCTGAGTCATCGGCAGAAACCTGATTTGCTATTCCCAAGTTGCAAGTTTAGAAGCAATACAGCAGGCAGCCAAATGCTCCCAAAAGAATCTGATTTACTTCTCTGAGTTTGAACTGGAAATTGGAGACAGCGATGCCTAAGAATCTGGGATTGATTGATTTATTTTTTTTAATTTACAGCTGCTGCAGTAAAAATGATTCATAACAGTTTAGCAGATATCCATAAGTGAATCACATGGGGTTGCTGGGAATCAGGCAATGTACAAATTTAATTAATTAATAAAATACATCCATCATATAAACCAACCAAGTACATAAAATACAACAATCCCTCTGACACCCCGCCCAGTACAGAAAGATTCTCCTCCAAACTAGCAGAGTTTTTAATAGCTTACAGATGTCCACCTGTATTGTGATTGATCCATTTGGGGAGGGGGGAGGCTATGCCAAAGCAGGTGCTTTCTTCCTCACTTTATAACAATGGGGAGCCACAAATAGAGTCCCCAAAGACTCATTGGTTGAGCAGATGAGATTCAAAAGTGCCCAAGTATCTTGTATTCTCCAAAAGCACTCTCTCGTTGCACGTTAGTGTGTCAAAGATGACGTTTTCTCTCTCTAGTATAACGTCCATTTGTGGTTTTTGTTCCACAGGTTGTCTTTATTTGGTTAGGAAGCATTTTTCCACATGGGTTTTGTCTGCCGAAAGACCCTCAAATCTTCTCAAGATCTGCCCATTGAAGGGTTCCCCTTTTTTGAGAGCCACTATATTTATAATACGGTTGGTAAAATATTTATATTAAGAACCAGATTGATTTGTGAGTTTAAAAATTAATCCAATATTAACAGTGCTCAGAACATTTAGCTTTCAAAAGATGAACTGAAAATTAAACAATAGTTTAATTTGCGCTAAGAATGAAGGGCCAAAAAGGGCATTTATCCCACAGAAAAGGAAACATGCCATTCGTTCCTCTGCCAAAGACATCAGTACGGGAAGATATTTTAATGCCCTGGATAAATATTCCTCTTTTTTTTGTGGAACTTGGAAATAATATAAATAAAAGACCCTGAAGTTGTTATGAAGAGTAAGATTTTTTTTTTTTAAATGTTTATATTAGATGTTGAAACAAATTAAGCTGTAGCTGCTCCCATAAAGGATGTTACTTAAACAAGTTCATGCTTTACAGATAGAGATACAGATGAACAGAGTTGGAAGGGATGTTGTAGGTCATCTAGTCCGACCCCCTGCCCAAGCAGGAGACCCTACACCATTTCACTTTTCTCTTTCTTTTTTTTAAAGAGCTATTAATGCTTTGCAATGAATTAAAAGTGATTGTGCTTTTTCTTCAGCCTGTCTTCATAGGGCACAGACCCAAGTCTCTCTGGCATCTTCACTGGCCTCCTTTCAGTGTCTTTCTAGAAATAGGGTGCCAAGAGTTGAACCCACTATTCCAAGTTTGGTCTTCCCAATGTTGAGTAGAGAGCCACCCTCAGGCCATTGGTCTTCAATGGACAGAGATTGGAGGGAGGGAGGGAGGCAAATGGTAGCAGTTCAAACAGAAATGAGTGTGGCAGGCATAAAGAAGCATGATGTCCTGGGACAACGACTGCAACCTCAGCTGAAGTTTCACCCGATGACCACATCACTTAGCAATGGAAATTTGAGTTCCAATTAGGGTCGTTAAGCAAGGACCTAATAAGAAGAATCTTGCAAGTTCTTGTTCTGAACACAATCTTGTTTCTCAGAAGTTAAAACAAAATGTTTCCACATCTTTTTGCTAAAGTTCTCGTTTTGATCAAGGCCCTGCTTCCTTCCTGGACTGAAGTGTTCACTCTGGAAAGGTTCTAGCAGCACTTTTCAAATAGAACAGACTAAAAAAGAAAGGGGGTTGCTACTTACTTCACAAAATCATTAAATGGGACTCTTGGGAGTAGCCTACAGAGTATAGATCATCTAGCCCAACCCAATGTCCATTGCAGGAATCCACAAGTCCCACATCTTCAACAGATCTCCATCTGGTCTCTATTTTAGACAACCAATGAAGGAGAATCTACCACCTCTCAAGGCAATCTGTTCCATTGATAAACAGCTCTTAGCTTTAGAAAATTCTTTCTAAAATCTAAAAATTTACTTTCTTTAAATGTAAGCCCACTGTTTCTTGTCCTCTCTTGCGAAACAACTCTGTCCCATCTTCTATATGACAGCTTTTAGGTTACTTGAAAGTCCAATCATCCATCCTTGGTGAACTTCTGCAGGTAGAGGGTTTCACAGCTGGCACAGAAATGGTCTTTTCAGGAAAGGCCATCACAGATTCAGCTGAGCTTCCGCTGCAGGGAATGTTTGAATTGCAGCCTCCATCACTCCCATGGGACCCTTCAGGCAAATGTCTCCCTCGTGGCTGGTGTTCTTCTCCAGAGTTTCCATTAGACACATCAAGCAATTTCTGATCTTCCATATCAAGACTCAAAAGCACCTAATTTGAGAGTAGCCATAGGAGAAAAGCCCATCCCTGTGAGATTGCTCAGAGTGTTTGCAGTTCGCATGGCACAAATGTATATGTGAATGTGCTCATTTCTGCACAAGCCATGGTGTTCTTCATGTAATGTCTGGTTTTCTTTAAAGTGCTCCATCCTCTTTAAGCTTTCCCAGGCGGCTTTCATTTTTGAAGAGATGAAAGCATTTTGGGGTCCCTTCTATTGGCCAGGACTTGGGCATCTTTTTACCCAGTCTCTACTCGAGAGAAAATTCTACCTTTCCAGGTAGCGGCTACCCAGAGCAGAGAGGTTTATTCAGTTTGAAAACAAAACTTGAAAGCTGTCAAGACTTGATTTTCTTTATTTTAGATGAATATATATTGGTTGCATTGCCATTTCCTCAAATCTCCCAATCCTTTCCAATCACTAAAAGTATTAACCTCCTTCTATTTTGCCTAAAGCAGGGCTCTAGATGTTTTGCTTCGTTTCGCTTGCAGAAAATTCCTTCCATTCCTTAAACTTTAGAAAATGTTTGGACTACAAAATAGTAGCATTACCTGTATTTGTTGTTTGAAAAATGAAGGATAATATAAGGTTATAATCCTATCGATGCTTATCTGGAAATCAGGCTTATTGAATTCAACATGTCTTGTTATTCAAGAGCGTTTATGAGACTATTATTTTCAGATATTAATCCAGCAAGCAATAGAATTTTCCTTCCCTGATCACTCAAAGAGAGGTTTGCAGGAATCTCTATATCAAAAGGACTTTGTGGACTACAAACTAGTCTTAGAGAAGCTTTCAGGGAGGTGACCAGGCCAGGGAGAATTATATGAGGAATTTCCTAATTACTAGTATGTCAAAAAAGAGCATCTGGGAAAATAGAAACAAATAATGGCCTGAAATGGCTGGGTCTAAATTGCTCAGATCATCTCAATTAAGGGAAATAAGCCCATTCAAAGTCTTTATTAAAAATAAACTCCCAGGAGGAACCCTGCAAAAGGATGTTTAGCACATGACCAGCAACTGGCATTTCGGAAAGATTGAGCTTATTCCTGGAGCCCCTTAGAAAGCTGTCAGAATTGTGGCAAATTTATTCCAGGATCCTGGCAGGAACCAATCCTGAGAGCATCAAAGAAATCTATGCAATGGGATGAAGAAGAATTGAAGAGAAATCAGATCCTCTGAGGGGTTCCAGATACAGCAGTGCTTGAGTTACAACCACAATTGAGCCCAAAACTTCTGTTGTTAAGTGTGACATTTGTTAAGTCAGTTTTGCTCTACTTTCTGACCTTTCTTGCCACAGTTATTAAGTGAATCACCACAGTTAGTAAGTTATTAACCAGGTTGTTAAGTGAATCCGGCTTCCCCATTGACTTTGCTTGTCAGACGGTCGCAGAAGGGGATCACCTGACCTCGGGACATTGCGACCGTCATAAATATGAGTCAGTTGCTGAGCATCTGAATTCTGATCCCCTGACCATGGGGATACTGCAATGGTCGTAACTGTGAAAAATGGTCATCAGTTCACTCTTATCAGTGCCATTGTAACTTTTAAATGGTCATTAAATGAACTATTGTAAGTCAACGACTATCTGTATTAATCAGCCTGAATTTCAAAATCCAGAAAAACCTTTGCTCAGATTTTCATTGAATTAATGTTTCAGTAGTTTGTATTACCTCTGGATGCATGCCTTTCACATAAATTACATCTTCCCAACTTAATCACACCTTTTTTTTCAGTAACTGGTTTGTGCAATTTTAGCACAGACAGTCATTATACAGTCATCCTTAACCTGTGTACAATCAGAGTTTACTAACAAACTGGTCTTTTCTACTTCTGCCCTGATGACATTTGAAGAAGCAGCAGGTGCCCTTTTGTGAGGACTTTAACACTTTGGCAGAAGTGGAAGGCAAACGGTGGTGGAAAAGTAAATGCAGGTAACAAAAGAGCCCATTTCAAGAATTGTTTTTCTATTTCATTTATTAAAACACATTTATTGAAACTAAAATAGTGGAGGAGGAGGAGGAGGGATTAGTTTTCATTCAACACTTGTATTACTTGGTCTGAATTTGGAACCACTTATGACACCCAGTTACAAACAGCAACATTTTGGGGTCCCTCTTATAGAGATGGTGCCTCGAGGATTCCCAGACTTTGGGAAGGTCTCAAGTCGTGCAGAAGAAAAGAAATTGTGTGGGCCAACACCGGCTGTGCCCCACAAGTTGGGATCCTGGCATAGAACTGGAAAAAAGCAAAGGATATTTGGAGTACAAAAGCAAACAAATACATAACAAATTCTAAATCCATCAATTGGCTTCTGTAACCGCAAGTAAGCAGCTGTTTCTTCCCCACTTTCTCTGAGAACTTCGCCCTCCATCCCTCCCCAGCCCTGTTTTTCAACTGGAAATGAAAACGAGAAAGGAGCTTCTGTCCATTCCAAAACTAATAGCCCCATTTTTAATAATCATGTTTTTACAGCAATTTCAGCCCATCATGGTGTCACAGGGGTAGTGATGAAAAAGCTTCTAATCTCTTTTAATAGGTTCCATTTGACAGCCGACGTGTCGGAGAGCCTTCGCCAGAGGCCCGGCGGTGTCACAGGCTGACCTTGGAGGGCTCCTGAGACGTTGGCCCAGGGTCCATCTGGCCAGGGGGCACCCCTACTTTTCCCCCATCTTCTTCAGCACTGGGGAGGGGGGCTCCTCTGCTCTCTCTCTGCTCAAAAGAGATCCTGTGCAGGCTGGGGGCCCTTGCCCACCCACCCCCCACCCCCGGGGCTCAGCCCTGCTTTACAGCTCCTGACATTCCTTGTCACGCCTGTGTCTCCACACATTCTAAACCCTGAAATGTCAGCACCTGGGGTGTCTAGGTGACTGGCAACCCCTTTAGGCCATCAGAGAAAGAATTTCCTTTGCCCCCAACCCTCGGCCGCCTCCCCCACCAAGATTTTCTCCTGGCAATGGAAACACGACACCTTTCAGCTACAAGCCCTGCCTTGGGATGTAAGGATCATGCGAAATATTATTGGATTCATAACATTTCTTGAGAGTTTCTCATTGTCTTTAAAAAAAATCCATTTTGTAAAAAAAAAAAAAAAAGAGTGCAGTTGGCTATGAGAAAAAGTGTTTAGTTTTTTTAGATGATACACATTTTAGATCCAAGACTTGCCTACTATACCAATAAAATGGACTTTCTCTTTTTTCCCCCTCCTTTATAGGCACCACAAAATTGGCCATGTTCCTCTCACTTCCAGGTGGTGAGCCCAATTAGCTGAGCACCTGGTTTTCTGAGGGGCGGCCTGTCTCCATCATAAGTGCCCTGCTGATCCAGTCTGGCACGCTTGGCACACTTCGTGCTCCCTCCGCTAGACCGAGCCATCTCTCGGGACCCCTAGAGGGCATCTGCCCTTGGAAAGAGGTCCCCCTAAGACCCCAACAGCTCCCCACTTGGGTCTTTCAAAGGGGGGGGGGAAGGACCAGCTTTAATGAGCCACGTTTTCCTCCTTGGTTCCCATTGTGTTTCTGCATCTGTCATTCTTGGGCTGGTGATTGTGCCCGTCTGCTCCGTCCTTCCTGATGGGAGAATCCCATCAATATCTTCCCCTTCCAGGCCTTTCTTTGAGAAGCCTTGGAGAAAATCTCACCTCTGGAGCATTTGTCCAGAATAATATAGTTTAGTTTAGTTTAATTTTTAATTTATATACCGCCCCATTCCGAAGACTCGGGGCGGTTTACAACAGTTATT
>JANHFL010000751.1:0-23066 GCA_032468155.1 Oxyrhabdium leporinum
CTATCTAGACTTTTTTGTCTTTCTTATCGACAATTGTTAAGTCTGGGGTGTTATGTGGCAGGTGCCTGTCTCTTTGAATTCTAAAGTCCCAGAACAATTAACTTCTTCATTTTCTATTACTTTCTCTATTTTATGGTCCCACCAGTTCTTGCTTGCAGGCAAAGGATATGTCTTGCAGATCTTCCAATGCGCCATTTTGCTCTCCAAATTCGTTGGGTATGTGAGATGCCGCACATTCATAGAGGCCGAATCCTAACTATAAGTAGATTTGTCCCCAATGGGATTTTCCCTTTATTTTACCAGGAAATATAGATAAGGTGGGTTGAAAAAAAGCAACACACTCCTCAGCATACCAATGTACTATGAATCAATTGGCAACTTCCAATTTTGTTCTCCAAATCAATGGAGGCCTAACCCTAATTCTATGTGGATTAGCCCCCAATGGGATTTTCTCATGTATTTTACCAGGAAATATGGATAAGGCAGGTTCTAAAAGTCAACACCCTCCTAAGTATAATGATACACTATGAATGTATTAACTATGTCCATTTTGCTCTCCGAAGTAATGGAGACCTATATTAATCCTAAGTGTATTTGCACCCCAATGGCATTTTTCCATGCATTTAACCAGACTACTTAGATAAAGTGGGCTTGAAAAGTCAGTGCCCTCCCAAGTATATTGACCCACTACAAATCTGTTGGCAATACTTACGTCTTTAAAATCCATTGGTGATGTCCATTTGGCTCTCCAAATTACTGGAGATGTAACCATAATCCTAAATTGAAATGGGCACCCAATATTTTAAGTATCTTTTTTAGACTAAACTTAAATAATAAAATAGGTAATAGATTTTTAAGCTTTCTGCTTGATTATCAGGAAAGCACATTTTACATAAAATAAACTTAATTATAAAACTCATTATAAAAGTCATTTTTCCATTAAGAGTGACTTGCCATAGTGATCAGTCCTAGCCCCTCTCCTATTTAATCACGCAGATCCAACAAAATCTCTTCCAGGGATGTACTTGTCCCAAAAAAATATGGAGCCACCTGAATGGAATCAGGACAGGACATGCCAGAACTAAGGGGAATGACCGAGAGCCTGCAATGTGATTGGGATGCACTGGAATAAACTATAATACATATAGGTCAAGAACATCTCCTCCGGAAATTTCAAGGCACCTGGGATCTCACTGCAGCCACACAAGAAGCAGTTAGATGGTTAGCTTCTTTAGATATCGAATTATAATACCTATCCCATTGCAATTCTATGGCAAAATATAATATAATATAACATAACATAACATAACATAACATAACATGACATAACGTAACGTAATGTAATGTAATATAAAATATAATAAATATAATATAATATCTACTATATAGTATTTTGTGTGTGTATGTGTATTGATACTTTATTTAAACTAAATTTGTATATTAGTGATTGCATGATCTCTGTAGATACTACATTGAGTATGCTAAATAAATAAATAATTATAAAAGAAAATGTATATATTAAAAGTGGTTTTTGTAAATATATAGCTGCATCACCATATCTAAAATAAACTATTTATGCCCTGTTTCTCACCAAAATATATTTTTCAACAAAAGAAATTATATTTGGAAATATTTGGACATTCTGAAGACATGTGCATGACAAAGGTATGCTTGCTTTTACTACTTTTTATGATTTATTGTGAGTCACCTAGAGCCATTGTATGAGGCAGGTGGAGATATAATTCCGTAAATAAACAAATAAAATAAATGCTTTATCCAACTCATATTTTACACCAGAGAAATTAGAATGCCTGTACTGCTGTTTATGATGCAGATAGGGTATAGATTCATTTTTAAATATTGCTTTATTATGGCTATGGAAAATTTTAAATTAAGCTTGGTGCTCCTCCCATTCTATCTATTCTAATCAAAGTACATTTAGCATATATTTAACATGCACCTAATAGCCATGATTATGTTTTATATGACAAATCATTTTGTTTAATTGTCTTTCTTATTTAACTGTCAGTAAAGTGTATTTTTGAAGCTGTGTTCAAATGTGGAGCTAACCAAAGCTATTGGCAATACCATTCATTTCAGAGATAAATCATAACCTTACATTGAACAGCTGCAGAAACATTATTTTAATATGCTTCCCTACAAATTCTTTGCCAAGTTAGTAGAAAAATCTGTTAGTAGCTCTAAACTATTCTCTGTATCACTGATATAGATGGTCTGCTGGATGCAGTTTCCTCTTATTTGAAATTTTCAGTGGCTCCTTTTTTAAAACAAATGAGTTACCAACTTCAAAGGTTCTTGGCAGACCCTTAATATCACATTTTGCACTAATTTATTCACAGAGCTAGTTGCAACACAGATGTATCATTTCAGTTATATATTTTTTTTCAGTTCCTGAATGCTAGAATCCAATGTCGGAACAAGAAAGGCAACCTTACACTGAACCTGAGTCTAGGTGAAGATCAATTTATGCAGCCTCTTTTTCTCTAGGTTATAAACTTTTGGAATCCTTTGCTTGCAAGTACCAGTCACACATGTACATGCTTTTATTACAAATGTTGTAGCTGTTTCCTCACTTTGGAGTTAGGCAACATGAACTCTACAGTCATCAGTGGACTTTGAAACATGTCCCTAGTACATTTCAGGCTTCCTATTGTACCTGACCATTTAGAAAAATGTTTTAATAAATATTAATAAGAAGTATACTCCATAGCAAACCAATAACTTTGAACTTTTTATATATATAATGCAGATTATACAACTTATGATTGCCATGTTTTTGATGGATACATGAGCTTCTAAACATCTTGAATTTTTGATCAAACATTTTTTCATTTTTGAATGTATAACTATTATGTAAAATAACCAATTTTATGAATGCAAAAAAGTGTTATGTGATACAATCCAAGCCAGCCTTACTTTAAAAAAACCCTACTATTATCAAAATTCATTGAGAAAGTTTTCCATTGCTGTGTGATATTCAAGCAGCTTCTGAATGAGATAATTTCATTCATCTTAACAAATGGATCAACTTTTGGTGGATCCGAAAAACAGATCTTGCACCTGCAGGAAAACAGCAGGAATAAAAAAAAGTATGTAATGAAATTTAAAACTGAAATAATGTAACCTTTTCCCAAATCTGGGAATTCTCAAAATCTGAATCAGAGGCATTGTTGATGAAAGAAACTATGTCCCTGAGGTAAGCACATGTTCATATTAAAATAAAACAATTCATCACTACCAAAAAAATATATTCAGTGACAATTATTGGTGTTTAATATGAAAGCCTACATCATAATTCCATTTTTAAATACTGTAGAAATATCAACAGAAATCACAACTAGCCTGGAATTAATATGTAAATATGGGAAGGTATATGTATACATATGGAAAAAAATGTGGTTTAAATTTCCTTTTGGAGACTTCCTTCATTAAATAACGATGTTAAAGATCTGTCAAAAGAGCATAATCAAATGGTATATACATTGGTATGTACTTTTTTCTAGCATGAAATATTCCTGGTACCCCTTTTTCATATAGTAGTAAGCCCTCCTTTCTTAGCCTATTTTCCAACAAATGAGATAAACAACAATGGCCATCACTCCCAGCCAACATATCCAAAAAAATGTATTACAACAGTCTAGAGTAGGGCTGTCAAACTCCCAGCCCACGGGCTGGATGCATTGTGCTGGCCACGCCCATGCCCCATTTAGTGAAGGAAAAAAAAAGTCCTGATACATCACATGACCCTCTGTGATGATGTGGCTTTGACACCCCTTGTCTAGAGGACACCAATTAGAAGTGGGAGGACATTAAATGGTTCCTAAAAGAAAAACTAATACAGCTACAAATTGGTGTTTCCTCCCCCATCCAAGCGATACACTTGTTTTTAAAGATTCGCACTTTCTTTCTGAGCTGAGTTTATCAGTTATCCATGAAATGATAAGAAGTACATAATTCTATCTCCTCAAGAAAGAAAAAGAGATGATCTGTTTTCATAATAAGCATAGGAAACTGACACCAACAAGTTCTAGCTTACACGTTGAGTACTGAACAAACAAAAAGCATGACATCAAAATTTTCTTGTCAAAATGCATTGAGTACCAAATTTGATGAATTTCAAAGCAGTTGAGCACTGGGATACCACTGTATCAATAAATCATATTATTCATATTATAAATCACATTATTCACATTGCATATTGCCCTATTATTGTACCAGGATTCCAGAGAGAGGATTTTATACTCTGACCAGTTACAAAGCAATCATTTGTATATACAGTATTCCCTGAATAGGCCATTTATATTGTGCACCCATTTATTGTGTATATGAATGATTCAAAAATGATGCATTCCTACAAGGGCAACACATTTTATACAGAGGCGGGCTGCTCTTGCTTTGGAAAGAAGTTCACTGGTCACATGTGCACATTCACGCGCACACTCATTTCTCTCGCATGTGCCATTTTGGGGCTCGTGCGAAGCTACAAGGATGCAGCTGATGATTAAAGCAGCTCCAGTGAGGACAACAGGGGCAGCACGGAACTCACTTGGGCAGCGTGGGCGGCAGACAGGTGAGTTATTTAGTGATAGCTTAAGGCAAGGCCGGGTGGGTGGGCCCAGCCAGAGCTCAGAGCAAGAGGTTTGCCCGAACCTCTGCAACCATGTAGCAATACAGTGACCACAAGCAGTTGTTTTTATTCCACAACTATGAAGAGAAGTGATTGTGGCTTCTTTGCTCACATGCAACTTCTAATTAATAAGAAAGTGTATCCATGTAAATATATTTTTCTACAACAAAATTGAAAATAAATTCCAACCAAAACGAAGTTGATCTGATAATGAGATGCAGCATAATGTTTAAAAAATGATGTGTATTTGTTTATACATGTGCCTGCTGTATAAACAGAATATAAAAACAATGTATGCAGCTCACCTTTTGGCTCTTTAGTAATATTTTCCTAGAAATAAAAATAGCCAACAAATGGAAATGCTGTTGGTTTACTATGAAGAAGCCTAGATTAGTTTCTAACTGAATACAAAGGCAAACAAATATTGACAGAATAGCAATTGAGCATATCATCCTTTCAAGAGGAGGTGCTAGGACCCTGGTTTGAACATCATATTTCAAATGCAGTCAACCAGATGCAACATACAAATAACACTGGAGGCAAATATTAGGGCCTCCACCTGAAACATCTGCATAAGTACTGACTACTGGGTAAGAGCAGTCCAAATCATTATGCCAATGGCAATCAAGCATCTGATTCCAAAGTCAAAATATCCAGAATCCATGTGCCTAAATCTTAACCCCTTCACCAAAGAACCAGCTTTTTATTACCAGGGATTATCATCTCCATTTCATCCCAGGAACAGAGACAATTCACAGTGCTAGGCTCTAAAGCAGAGTCTTGTCCTTTTAAGCTATCAAATAGTGTGATGGTTAGATGGCAGAAGCTTATTAAGCTTCAGCATTTTTCTAGACTTCACTGGAAAATGAACTGCTATCTGATGGATTCTGTTGCCACCAGAAAAGAGGATGCTTGCATTCTGTAACACAAGTATAAGTTAACTGAAGCAATTGGGGGATATAATAAGTCCAATCAAGGATACATATAAACTGCAAGATGCCTAGAATCTCCGATAAAACTTAAGGGTTTCACAGCACAGGTGTCAAATTTGGGATTCTCTGACTCAAATGCATAGTTTTAAACCACTATTCTGAAATAGCATTCCATGCCCAGTCAAAAGCTGTAAATGTGACTCAAACAGCAGAGCCACATATTACATATGAACCATTTCATACCATGCAAGAAACAGCGAAGAAGTAAATGCATGGGACATCAGCCATGGTGTTGCAAATAGTATTGTGCAATTCCGCCATGCTGAAATGTGCAATGTCCAAAGGAGCATGAACCCTGCTGTAGAAGTGCCCTGTGAGATCTAGAAGCTCACAGTATGAACTATTCATGCTACTAATACAAAGCCATACATAGTGCCACTGCAACAAAGAAATGTTTAGGATTCCTTGCCTGCCCTTCTATAGTGAACCTCCTTGCCTTTACTTGCCTCTTATACAAAGCTGAAACCCTTGAAAATCATCCTACCTTTCTATTTTATTTTGCCAAAACTAATTGGGCCCACCTGTTAACATGATTCAGGAATAATTATATTGCATCCTAAATGAGGGGATTTAGTATCCAAATCAAGGGTGACTCAATAGAAAATCTCTGTTATTATCTCCATGTAATTCTATAACCAAGTTAACAACTCCTGTTATCCTGCAGATAAATGTTTTAAAAGATTTGAATAGTGTTCTAATAGAGACTGCATTTCAGTAAATTAATCCCAAAATTGATGAATGGGAGAAAATTTCAAATGCACTTTCACTAGAATATTTAAGGGGGAAAGAAAAGAAAGGAGACTCTTTAGAATATTAAGCTGAAGTCTTGCAAAAAAAAGAGTCATCTCAATTTTGCATGATACTAAAACACTCTTATAAAATGCCTGCTGTTACACAAATATGTAACTTCAGGAGATTCAGATTTATCTCTGCATCAGCTACTTAACTATAGTCATTTCTTGCCAGGAAAAAAGTGTCAGCATGCCAAGAATGAAACCTGTACTTTGTGAGCAATGCATCCTCCTATATTCATTAAGTAGTATATACTGTAAATTTAAGGACATTTTCATAAAATATGTTTTTGTAATAAATAGCCCTTACCAACACCCAACCCATTGTGCCCACAATTTATTTGGGGATTTTCTATGTTAAAGCCTTGGAGGCTAGCAGAGAGGCAAAAAGTGGGGCCGGAGGTCAGATTCCCCTGGTGTAGTGTGCTCCATGTAGAAGAGAAGTGACTAATCAGGTGGTTCCTAAGATGCAATATAATTATGTACCCCAAACTTTCTTCTATATTTAAAAGTTATGATGCAGAATTCCTGCCACACCTTCCCCATTCATTTGCTCAACTTTTTCTCAGACTAAGATAGCTAATAATGTTCTTCGGTGCAATAAAATGTGAATGGCAGCATCAAAAGTGCCACATTTGCAATTAGTGTTTAAAAAATCAAAGGAAGGGGGAAGTGCTAGAGTTCATACAATAGAACAACTGACGTTGAATTGCTAGAATGGAGCTAAATTCTAATTGGAACATGAATTTCAGTTATAATCATAAACAGTAATTAAAAATAAAAAAGAGAAAACCAGTACTTCCCACTATGAAAGGGAAAATAATTCAATGCTACTATCAAAGTAGAAACCTGCTTGTTGCAGAATAAATGACTTTATTGTTGTTGGTTTTAATTCACTCTTCTGATATACTGAGACACACACAGAGAGACATATATATACACATAAACAGGGGTGGGCTTCAAAAACCTCAGCAATGGGTTTGCTGCCCAGTTGCTGGGTGGGCATGGCCATGGTGGGCGTGGCCTAGTCGGCCTTCTACACCATGGTGAAGGGGGTGTTTTTGCCTTCCCCAAAGCCCATTACCAGCCTCCCTGAACTTCTGGGAGGTCCATTTTTCGCCCTTCCTGGGGTCCAGAGACTTTTCTATAGCCTCTGTGAGTGCAAAAACAGCCGCCCCCTGGCTCTTGAAGCTGCCGTTTCCAGCCTCCTCAAACTTCCAGAAATCCTGCTTTTCTCCCTCCCCGAGCCTCCGTGCTCACCTGCATCCACAGTGGGCTGCATGGAGTCTCCTGGGAGGAGCGGGGTGCAGTGGGAGGGATGGGGTGCAGTGGGAGGGGCCAGCCAGGAGTGGGATTTGGGGTTTGGTGATCCCCATAGAATCTTCACTAAGGGTCCACCTGAACCGCCGTGAACCCCCAGCAGCCCACCCCTGCACACACACACACACACACAAATGTTCTTATTCACTTCTATTCTCCTGACAAGTTGCTCTGATGAGTGAATTTATCCAGAATTTTTATAACTGTCTGATATATCCCTTTTATATCATACTTTCCATTTTTCTCAGGCCTTGTTGATTGGTCCTCCATTTTAGCCTCTAAAATGAGAATACATTGCTTCCTAAGGAAACTCAAGAGGCCTATGCACTATCTTTGTTTAAAGCTGTAGAGTCTTCCTATAAATCTGCTGCTAACTACTAGTGCAGGCTTGCAAATCTTTCCTCCTAATACTGGGACTTGAACATAATGTGCACTCAGCATGTAAAAGGATGGTACTTTTAAAAAATTGGCATAACCAAGGCAGGTGTAGTCTATAAACATTAACCATCTGCAGCAGTGGCTGCCCAGATTTTTATTTGTTTGATTTGTAATTTTAGGAACTCATCTGACCCCAGCTAATGTGTAGAAAATAACTTAAATTGTAATTCATAATTTTGTCTCCTGTCCATGCGTCTTTATTTACAGGAAGATCTGCCCTTGAAATTGGATATTTTCTATTGCTGTGTATAAGAATACTTCCTCGTTAAGCCAAATAAATATATAACTCCATACTATAAAGTGTCAGTGTACAGTAGAAGATCCCATGTAATACATTTAGATTTTGAAACTGTTCCCTTATACAGAACAATACAGTGGTTTCTGCTCAAGTAGTATTCCTTTCAAGAAAGCTTGCCTATAGCTGTTTTGTGCCCATATGAATTAGGGATTATGGTAAAGAATTTAGTGTTAAAAATAAACAGTACTGGGTTTCAGAGAATTTTGGCTTTACTAGCATAAAAATTACTGAGTACATGTTCCCTTACAAGGACTTTTGATTTTTGTTCCGTGCTTCTTTATTTTTCTGTATGTATTTATTCATTTTTAAAATTATTTTTATACATCAAATTTAAAAATTGCTCATCTCATTACAAAATGACTTATCTTTTCATATTTATTGACACTTTATTTTAACTGCTGAAAAATCCATCCAGCAGATTAGGAAAAGGAGTACACTGCTAAATTTTGATTATTCAGCTAGACTAAATAGTCATTCAATGAACTCATGGCTTTTTCTCCTTGCTAGAGAGCAGTAGATATTTTCCTTTGAAAATATGCTGGTGACGATATACTTGTGGTATACATATTATTTTATCTGTATCTTTATAACATTCAAGAAAAGTTAACTTTCAGCCATAAAAAGCAAGAAAATATGAAGCTGCTGTATACAATAAAGCCAAAAGTCTCTTCTAATCCTGCTACATTAGGAAGTTTCTCATTATGTTCAAAATTCCAAAATGTATAAACTTTTAAACTTGCTGTTATCTCATTGTTTTGGAATCTAATGTTTTTAAATGCTTGCAATATTATAGCAGGAGTGTTGCTTCACATAAGAACTTGGGACTGATGAAAAATTTTGTGAAAATGTTGAACAAGAAAGATGAAGGTTTTCATTATTTGAGATGAGTGTTTTCAAGAATAATTGATGCCAAGATTAGAGAAGGCATTTTTGTTTTTCCACAGACTAGATACATCATCAATGAGAAGTTTGAAGCATTCAAGGGATGTCATGGAGAATTTTCTTGGCTACTCCAGATCACCAAACTGAGTTCATCTGGTTGACAAACTTCTTATAGCATAAGAGACCATGAAGTGCAACATGTTAGTGAAGTTGCACTTCTGCATTGACACTTGGACTTCTTTCCCAAAAACCTAGGTACAATCAATGATGAACATGTTGAAAGCTTTCACCAGAACATTGCCACAATGGGAAAACAATATCAGGGTAACTGGGATCTATCAATGCTGACTGACTATTATTGGACGCTGCAGTGAGATACATAAGATACTGACTACAAGCAAAAATCAGCAGCAAAACACTTTTGCCCCTGTTGAACTCATGCAGCCTGTCAGAAATATTATGTGATTATATACATAATCATTAAAATTTAATTTCATATTTCTAAAATTATATTTATGTTCAGTTTGAAGGGGTCTACCATAATCACCAAAAGTTTTTCAGGAAGCAAAACATTTGGGGCAAAAATGTCCAGTTTTGGGTGACCAAAGTGGTACCCCAAATTATTTGTACAATTGTTTTCTCTTTTGTATAGGAACTACATTTTCCAGTATTTTTTTATACCTGATACATATGTGGACTGCTTCTCTAACTAATGAACCGTACAAGTATTTGCAATGGTACTGTACTTTCATTATTCCCTAATTGCTGCATTTTAAAATGGTTATCATGAGCTTATACAGTGTATGAGTCAGAGACCTCTCCCTGTCTCCAAAGAAGCCGTCTTGAAGCAGGCTGCCACGCGCCTGCTGCACCTGATTGTCTCATCGGCACATTCCAGCTAACAAAAGCGGACAAGCTGAGGCAAAGCCCAAGACACTGATACACTTGTTCTATCCCCACAGGTGTAGCAGCCTCCTGTTTTGAAAGCTTCTGGGTGTAGGCGTTAAGAGCTGCATTCTTTTTTAATTTGTACTCCCTCCTTTTCCAGGCGGATGGAAAGAAAGCCAACAGCAACACTTAGAGCAGAAACATAGCCTTATGTGTGAAAGGATAAGATGGCATAAAATCATTGCCCAAAATCAGAGTATAGCTCTGTATAGCTCCCAACCTGACAATTTCTTGACAGGTGGTCAGTCGAGGTCCCAGTTAGCCCAAGGGCATTCTTCAGAAGAAAAAGACTAACCTCATGAGCACAGTCAGTTTTGGGAGTGGATGAATCTAAATTTCTTTATTTACCAGTTTTAAATATATCCCAGTCAGATCCAGTGGTGAACACTGGAGTCCTTTCTTTGTAGTATTTATTTATTAAATTCATTGCTCAAGCTGAATAAAATACATATTTATAAGTATGTCTTGCAATTTATGCACAGGGAGCAGAATATGCATGAATCCTTAAAATCATTTAACTTCTGATCACTAGAATTTCATTACAGTTGGTAGAGGTATTCATAATTATTTCTCTAATAGGTTAACTTATAAAACTCATAAGGTTCAACAATACAGTATAATTCCAGGACTATTTTCCTAATAATTTACAGGTAAGTACAGTAGACATCAGACAGATATTTAAGGTCAGCTGTTCTAGAAGCATATGATCAGAAGTTCAGTGATTACTTTTGAATTTAAATAGCCAGTCTTCCTGACGAAGCAGTGTTGTTTTAATGAAAATGTGGGGTTTTTTCCTGGATCAACTACTTCTTTATTCTTTGGCACAAAACATCATGTAATTGTAATGGTTCCACACAGGGGTGGGCTGCTGCAGGTTTGCAGGTGTTAGGGCGTACCCTTAGCAAAGATTCTGCAGGGATCGCCGAACCCCCAAATCCCACTCCTAGCTGGCCCCGCCTAGTCTGCCCCGCCTCTCCTGCCCCTCCCAGGAGTCTCAACGCTGCCCGCTGTGGATGCAGGTAAGTGCAGGGTACGCGTGGAGGCTCGGGGAGGGAGAAGAAAGGGATTCCCTAGAGTGTCCGGAGCCTGGTGGGGAGGCCATTTTCGCACTCCCCGTGGCTCCAGGAAAGCCTCTGGACCTTGGGGAAGGCGAAAATGCCCCCCTCACCATGGTGCAGGAGGCCAGCTAGGCCATTCCTACCATGGCCATGCCCACCCAGCAACCGGACAGAGAACCTGTTGCTGAGGTTTTTGAAGCCCACCCCTGGTTCCACATCTGGTGCTGCAAAATGATACAGGCTGGGTGAAATGAATAGGAATTACTATGACACCATGTTCCAAAAGCATGTTAACATTCAGGCACAAAAATACAAGCTGCGGAGTTCTCTAAAGAAATGGATAATATTTACAAAAACCTACTAACTCATTTGGAAATCAAGCTATTGGAATTTGTTTATAAGCACTTCTGAGTTCTTGCTTCAAATTCCTGCATTTTTCTTATTCTTTTAAACAAGTTATACAGCGTTCTTAATTGAATCAGAATGTGTTATAAAGCAATATCTATTCAGTGTATAGATAAGTTCCATTTACTTAAAAGGTTTGTGCAATTTTGTGTAATTAATTTCATAATTAATCCAGTACTTTGGTGCAAGTTGGTAAGAGGAGAATGAGGAGAAATGGAAAGTGACATCACAAACCAAATAGCTTATGTCCACAATGCCATTGAAAAATTTGGTATGATATGTTTTACTCTTTGGTATTAAAGACAAAAGATGTGTGCTCTGGTTTAAGTAAGTATCTGTCAATATTTTTTCTTCTACGAGAGAAATAGGAATAATACAATTCTCTGTCTAGCAATGTTTTCTTTAAAGCAATTGTTTTTAAAAATCCATAACAACTAGATTTCTGGAGATTAAAAAAATCAATTTCATTTTCTGGATATATTATTTAAAATCATATTAAACCATATAGACATAGTTGGTTTGCAGCATCTTTATTAAATTTCACTATACAACAGTATTTAAGTATAGATAGATATACATCAAAATATTTAATGTGCTTCTAGTTGTGAAGACAGACAAAACAGGGCAATAATTACATATGCCTGAAAATTAATTTTAAAGTAGACCTTTGACAATTTGGGAAAAAATATATCATAAATACCTTCTATTTTTTTACAGTCATCCCTCTCTTATCTTGTACTCCCTTTGATAAGTAACTTTCAGCTCATTTTTGCCTACTCTTGAAAAGAAACAAATCCAGCTTTGCTTCCAATTCAAGTTTAGACAACATGGTTAAATTAACAGCTTGAACATTACCAAAAAAAAAAAGATTAGGATAATTAATGCCAAGATTATAGAACTGGGAGTGTCTTATATTGTAGGTTGGGCCACTATTTGGGAGGCCAAATGAAACTTTTACCACCAACTCTAAACAGGTTCTGACAGTGAACTATGAAAAAGAAATGCTCCATGTCCTTAAAGGGCTTCTGCCAAGGTTCTGGGTGTTTTTTAAAGGAAGCCTGCAGCTACACAGAAGAGCAGTTCTATCTATACTTGTTTGGAAATACAGACCATTGGAAGTAGAAGAATAATTTAATATGGTTCTACAATGAGGGCCGCTAATCTTCACTTATTATGACTAGACATTACTGTAGGTATATTTTCTAATTATGGTGCTAAATGCAAAACAGTAAGAGCTTCAATATGTTAACATGTTTAAAAATAGGGTCAGAATTGTGCAATCTGTTTCACTCCCAAACATAAACTTGACATTTGTCACCTAGAGCCAGGTAATAGTAAAATGGGCAACTACATAAATTAAATAACTAAAAAGAAGCAGAATGAAATTAGAAATGATGTACATAATTTATCCTGATCATTCGGAAAATTGGAATTAGTTCAGTCCTTGGCAAGTCCATTAAAGATATTCTTTTTATCTGATAAAAAATTCTAAATAAAATGTATTTTTATTACATTTTCTTACATTTTGCATATTATTTTTGTTCATCCATGACTCTAATGTTTTTGAAATGTGGCTTCAGAGTGCAGAGGAAGCTTATATCTTCCTTGGTTATTCTTAAAGTTCTGATAAATGCTACCTGAGTCCAACTTTTCATCTATTGTAAAGATTACATGCTTTATGGCTTGCTGCAAAAATAACCTTATATAGCAGCTGTGGAAATAAGAGCTTTCATTACATTTTACAAAAATGCAGCATCAAAGAAACAGGAGCAAAAATTTAAATAGCTCTTCCATCCATCCCCATGTCTTTGATTTTGGAAATATACTGGATTGATTTGGATTCCTTCTTATATATAGCACAACATATATTTCTCTTTGCTTTGAACTATTTTCATCTAGCTAAATTTTCTCTAGTCCTGAATTCTAAGATGTAATATTATGTCAAATCCAACTGCAGCAATATTTCTATACAAAGGTGTTTGGTTTTGTTTTGTTTTGTTTTAAACATTACAACATCAGTCTTAATTTTGTGATAATATTTATTAAATATTTGTCCATAAATAAACTAAATAAAGTTATCAATGAAGTATCATAATACTACTAGCCACAATATGAAGCATTCAGATTGACTAGGGTCAATGTTTTCATTTTAAATGATAATATAATCTTAGCATTAGAATTGCACCTTTCATATTAATACTATATCTAAAATGTCACCTGAGATGGTGTTGCCTAACATGTTCTTTCCTTTTATTTGTTGCCTTTATTTTAGCCTGCTCATTGACTGAAATAAAGATTGACTGAATCTGACCAGGATTTAAGAATAAGGGTTGGTGGAGTAAGGCAATGGGCTTTCTTTTCAGCTTTACCTAATAGGATTGCCAAATATCGAATAGCAGATATTCGAATGACAGTTTCTCTTTTAGAAGGCTATTCAGAAGTAAAGAAGATATAATCATTTGGGTAAAGCAGGATATGGAGCAGGCCAGGGCCTGCCCCGTGAAACACATTCACCCAGTGATTTCACTGACAGACAGAGACACTTGCCTATGGCAGGTGCAAAATTCAGGCAGTGCTCCGATTGCCTCAAGAAAAGAAAAAACCTGTGGTGAATGTTGGGACACGTTCTAAGCTTCTCAACAATTATGTGTTGCTTTGTCTCTCTTCTCCCTGCACCTACCTCTCCCAGAAATGCTTTCAGAATTGTTTTATTTTTTTTGGCCTGGAAGCACAGTTGTGGTTTACAAGGATGTGAGCAGTGGTGGTAGTGGTAAAGAACAAAGTGAAGTTAGAATTTTAGAAAATCTTAAATGTTAGTCAATATTCTGCTTTTTATAAAGTAGCTTCCATAACTTTTGAGATATACTTGCATCTGTTAATTTTGGGCAGAGATGTTTAAAAGAGGGCAGGAAACCTTGACTATTTAATATCCTTATTTGTTTAAGCATTTCTGATTAACCCAAATATTGTTTTCTCTAACTTCTTAAAGATTGGTCTACACATTCCATAAGTGGGCATGATCTCCTAGAAAAATGCCATTGTACAATTCCACACCATATCATGAAGGTAGAGAAGAGAATAGGCACAGCTCAGCCTTTCCTTAACAACCAGTTCCAAGTGCAATTTCACTTAACACACTAATATGCTAGAAATTCATACAGAAATCAAATAAGCATTTTGTGTTCCATGTCACCAAACTATTGTTTGTCTTTGCTCTGAAGGTTAATCTTACAGATATTTCAGAGCAATCTCTTGCTCAGTCCTGGTAAGAGAATGAGAAAATGTCCAATCTAAAGGGACAACTAATAAGAGGACCCAATCCTTTTCTTGAGGCATTAAATCAATGACATTCAGTGGTGAACAATATGTGGTTTGCACTGGTGATGTCCAAATATGCCCTTCCAAAGAACTCTTAGATATCAGATATGGATTTTGTTTCTTTAGAAGCATATCCAGAGTTAATACCAATAATTACCCTGGGCCAACCTTGCCATACTAATCTATGCTGTACTGAACAACATCCAAACTAATGTAGGGGGGATTGCAGGATTCTAACAATAGCCATGCTGGCTGGGGAAAACTGGGAATCAATATATTTGAAGATCATCCAAATGGAGAAAGCTGGTCTAGTTCTAGCCAAGCTTTCCCTCTGTGCTGGTTATGCTTCTTACTTTCAGGCTGAGTCTGCTTTCAAATCTTCAACAGACTTTGTCCGTCATATTTTTTTTCTTGCCTGCATACTTGGGCTGCTGCTTTTGTCCACCTCTTCTTCTATGCCTACCACAATAGACTGTCTGAAATTCTTCTGCCTAAGATAAATAATGAAATGGCTGGCTCTCCTGTTCTGTATATGCTATCTGATTGGACTAACACTTGAATCTTGTATCAACAGTGAGTAGGGGATAGTATCCACATCCATCAAAAAAAAAGAATGAGTCAGAGAGGCTGAGGAGCCTCCATGGCTTTGCCCTCCAGCACCTGCCGCTTGACACATTTGCCTCACCCTAACAATAGGGCCAATTCTTCTTATTACCAATCCTTTTCTGTCATCTAAGACATAGCAACACTTACTGTTTAAGCTGCTCTGCTCCAGTACTTATATCAGCTTACTCTAAGCTGGTTTAAGAAAATACTGTCCAGACTGAAGTATGGTGGCAATAGCTAGCAAGTTATTCTTGCAGACAGAAGACTCCCATGTCTTCCTACTGAACAGTTTCCCCAGCTGCTTTGCCCTTCTATCATTCTGTTCTAGAGAAGCAATTTCCTCGGGAGGCTCCTCCTAGACATGTAACTTTATATGTGTGCATTTATGACAATTTGTGTTCGTAGATGTGTGTGTGTGTACTTAGTTACAGTACCTAGTTTACTTTTTGAGGGGAGGGAAGACATGATGTTGGTATAATAAGCTGAACAGCGCATTATTTTCTATTTTTTTTCTAGTCATATAAGAAGCAATGAAGTATGAACCCTTTCTTTTTCAGATAACTGGAAAATAAAACAATTGGACATTAAAAAGAACAGAACTGGGGGGAAATAGGAAAATTGAAACAACAATAGTCAATAAAGAACATTTTTGCTATGTGCAACAGCAACCTTCTCCTTATGAAGAAAGTGTTATTGTTATCATGGTAAACTCTAAAAGGAGTAAGCGATTATGTTAAGTGTTGACTCAGTTGAAGGGGAATTCTTATAAAATGGTCTTTGTGAAATACTCAGTGAACCTCTAGGTTAATCTGCAACAAACTAAAGTGTGTCTATTGAAGATTCTCAGTCATCAGTGTCATGGCTGTCCCAAAGGTGCCTTTTCAAAAGGCAACTGGACTTTGTTTTTCCTTGAAGATGTTTAAGCTTCTCATTCAATAAGTTTTCCCAGTTCTGACTAAATGGTGGAGAATGGAAGGATTGTGCTATCCCAAATGGAATGGAACACTTAGGGAGCATAATATGAAAATATCCATATTTGAAATATAGCAGAAAAAATGTGCCTTGCAGTAGCTTTGATAGTGAGTGGGAGATTCATTGACGGTGATATCATCTGTTTTGGGGTGTTTTTTATTTTTTTGTTTAGTTTGGTTGCTGGCTCAATCTAGTGATTAAGCAACCAGGCAGTATATTTAAGTCCTAAATCTGATCAGTAGTTCCAACTTTGTCTCATAATAAAGTGATGAAGCAGAAGCTGAAAAAGAGACAGCACTGGTTGCATATCATATTAATACTTCAGAGCACATAAAAGGACAATTGTAGATCTGGAATAAGTGCCTTGGGCCTTCTGCAAGCACAGTACCTTTCTACTATACCTTAAAAACAGCCACACCCTTTTAAGCAAGTTTGAAAATTCACTGCTGCTTCAGTGAATAGCAGAGAGAGATGCTTTGTTTGCCCAGGCCAAAAGCACTTCTTCTGAATCATATTAAAATAGTCACCATTCTAATAAAAAAAAACTCTACACTTTGCATTTAATACTCATTTTGTTTTTTAGAATACAGGTAGCATTAAGTAGGAAGTTGTTAAGTACCAGAGCTCCACTGGTATGAAGACAGATATCTTTCTTTCCACCCAGAGATGTTACTTAAATCACTCAATACACTTTTATTCTGAAATATTATTAGGCAACAATCCATTCAGTACTTTGTTTTCCCCAGTTCCAAAAGCTCGCTACAGTCTTCCCCCACTTTCATTTCCATACTGATCTATGAGGTAAATTTGTTTACTCATAATAGCACCACATACTGACCTCCCAGTATAAGTGCTGTCTTTCCTCCAAAAAACTGAAGACTTACATATTGAGCTGTCTGGATAGGCATGGGGGCTTAGTGCCAGGTCTCACCGTGGTGCCTGTCAAGAAGATTTGCCAGTTTGCCTACACAGAGACAAACCAGCTAGATAATATGCCTGCTCCTACCCTCACTGAGATACTATGAAAACTGTTCTGCTGAAATCATTGTTAATAGTGGGGGTTTTCCCCATGACACTAATGGGGCTTTTCTTTCAGAATAAGAAGACTTCAACAGACAGTCTTCCTCAATTCAGTAACAAAGAAGAAAGAACTTTTCCATATCAGCTGTAACTCTAATAATTATCAGCCTTTTCAGCTGATACTATTTGCATTTTTAAAAATATAGCTGCAGTGAATATGTTGGGTAATTTGTGCCTTACAGATTAGATGTTAATTATCTAATGATTATATAATGCAGCTTTTCTATGAGGTAGGGGATGCATAGAAAAGAGGGAAAAGACTATTTTTTTACTTAATAATGAAATGTACCCAGAGACATGTTTTCTACGATCTCACAAAAAGAAAAAAAAGACTATGTAACTAAATTTGAGATATGCATTATTGCTCAAGCTCAGCAGCACCTTGAGGCAGGCACTGACCTGCACACATATTTTCAGTCACTGCCCTTGCCAGCAGGAGCAACAGACAGGAAAACAGATCTTTTCAGTAAAGCAAAAAGTTGAAGGTTCAGTGGTTCAAAATGTGGCTGAATCATTATTGTCTGAAAACTGATAAATGTTTAGAATTCTATTCCCATACAAACTTTCAGCAAATTGGAAAACTTAATTACAGCATCTTACAATGTTTCCCTGTAAAAGTACCCTCAAGGTATTAGCATTTTTTTGCTAGCAGTTTCTTATTAATGCACCTGTCTTGTCTTCGCTCTTTCTCTCTCTCTCTCACACACACAGACACACTGAGTTTATGATGCGAGTCTTTAGTAAAATACTGGTTCTGCCTAAAAACATATTTCATGTACATTCTACAGTCTACATTCACTCATCATTTCCTAGAATAATTTTAGATCATTCCAACAGCTGTTCAGAATTGATTGAAAACACATATTCACATACATATCCTCCCTGGTGGGATATGGTTTTCATCCAGGAAGAGTATGCCTCAGAAACAAACACATCTTTGTTAGAGGCTCTTGAATAGAGGCTAGATTACTACCTAATAGGGATGCTGGAAGAGTTAATTTCAGCAATAATTTGGACTTGTGGCTACTTCTGAGATCCCATCTAATTCTATGATTCTATGAAAAAAATAATATCAAGCTATGGAACCATCAATGAACTGAAGAGAGAAGGTGGGACGTCACACACTTATCTGCCTTTATTATTTATTAAAGTTTTTTCTGCCGTTAGATATACAAGTGGTCCTTGGTTTACATCCACTCATTTAACAACTATTCAAACTTGTGAAGGTGCTGAATAAGGAGGAGTTTTGACTGTTCCTTGGAGTTCCAGCCATTGCAAAATCCCAGCGGTCATTTAATCACAATCTCTTGATGCTTTTACAACATTGCAACAAGTCACAGTCACGTTATTTCAGTTTGCAACCTTCCATGCCAGCTTCCCACAAACATAGTCAATGTGGAGCTGGTAGGAAGTTGGAAATCAGAAGTCACAGTCATGTGAGATTCTTGCTTAATGATGCATGCAGTCCTTACTTAATGGCAGCAACCAGGACTGCTAGAACTGCAGTCATTGAACAGCCATCTGACAAAAGGAGGGAAAAGTTCATCTGCAACATTTATTTATATAAAGTATGTTCATTTCTTTTCAGAAGGTCAAGTAAGTGAGTGTACAATTTCCTCCTTCAAGGTTTCTATGCAAGCCCTTTATGAGACAGGTTGGACTGGGAATAAAGATTGAACCTAAGTGAACCTTCATTGACTCTCCACTGCTGGTAATCTTGAATCTTGAATGTGGGTCCCTCTGGGGCTAGTCCAGCAGCTTAACCACTACTGCATACTGGATGTCTGGATCATTCTAGTTTCTGGAATGATCTTTCCCTACTTTTCTCCTTTAAGCTACCAGTTTTGGACTGTAAAAATGCAGATAGATGACAAAAAACTGATACCTTTATGCTGCCATCAGATAGCCCTATTCTCTATTATAAAGCAAAAGCATGACCATTACAAAATGTATTATTGAGCCATTAGGCTGGGAAAGTGTGAGAAAGAGATTCAGGCTTAACTCTGCCTTAACCATACTAAGAGAACCATACTTTGGTAGGTTTTCAAGATTCTGTTTCTATCAATAAAGGTACAGTATTTCTAGAAATCAAAATGGTTCCTGTTTCCTGAAGAAGACTGAACATACAATGAAATCTGTGAGGGGTCCTTGGTGTTCTCTGAGCTAGGTTGTTTTCTTGCAGATGTTTCATTACCCAAACTACCATAGGTAATATCATCAGTGCTAGTCAATGAAATGAAATCTGACAATGAAATCTGTGTTTTGCAGATTCTGTGTGTGTTTAGCACAAATAAGTCTGAGTGTTCATGATTATTTAACTAAAGCAGCGTCATACTATTACTCTTGTTCCTACAAATATTCAATAGGCTACATTTGCTTTTGTCACCTGATATCCAAAAAGAGGAATCCTATCAGGTATAATGCAGTACTGCAAACTAATTCACTGCTCACTCCAGGAGTTCGGTTCTCACCAGCTCAAGGTTGACTAAGCCTTCCATCCTTCTGAGGTTGGTAAAATGAGAAGCCAGATTGTTGGGGGCAATATACTGACTGTGTAAACTGCTTAGAGAGGGCTGTAAAGTGCTGTAAAGTGGTATATAAGTCTAAGTGCTATTGCTATAAGTAGAAGTTCCTTCTTTGTTTTCATTTTTTCTACTTTTCTCCACCATATATATATATATATATTAACGATTAGCTTCCAAACATTTGGTCCCATTGAT
Source organism: Oxyrhabdium leporinum (assembly GCA_032468155.1). NCBI lineage: Eukaryota > Metazoa > Chordata > Lepidosauria > Squamata > Cyclocoridae > Oxyrhabdium > Oxyrhabdium leporinum. The sequence goes on from JANHFL010000751.1 coordinate 20,477, forward strand.
AATACATTTGGAATCTGCATCATTTTTGTAAACATAGGCCTGTAATCTATTCTAACTGTAAACAATACCTTCCAGACCATCTCCTGATATTACAAGGATGAGCTGAATGGGCCAAAGCATAACAAAAGTGTTTTGCAATAATCTTGGACTTGGCAGCACATGCTGCAATTATGAGGAAATTGCACTTAACCACATGTTTTATGAGATCTTTTTTTCAATTAACACAACTGTTTTGCATTTGTTTTTAAAATACTTTAAAATACTTCAATTGAAAGAGACAAAAGAAGCTAAGCAGATTATTTTTCGAAGCATATTGAAAACTATGAACATTTGAACACTCAGGAATTCTTTATTAAACTGTCCGTTTGGGTGATCATAATTGGATCCTGCATCAGTTCATGGCACCTGTACATTCTGATATGTTGTCATAACCCTCAGAGCTATGTAAACAAGCAAGTCCTGTCGTGTTGCTGGCTGACTGCAGTAATCAGACACAGACAAAGTGATTTCTGAGGGAGTCAGGAATATGTACATGAATTTGCGGGTGGTGGTAATAAAACTGAAAAAGCAATCTTTAAAGGAAAACTTGAAGAGAACCTTAAACTTCAGCCTATGTTGTTACTTTAGCAATGATAATATAGAGGTGTTATTTTCAGAATTGTCTTGATTTAGAATTAATGCATCACAGCAAAACATGATAGGCTTTTTCAAAATCTGCATGTAGCAGAAGGGATGTTGGCAAGTAATATGATTTTACCACACTGCACTGATGCTTCCTGGGTAGGAAGGTACTCCACACCTGCCTGTCAAAAGAATATTGCACTAGATAAAGCTTCCAGTATGAGATGATGAGGATACTTCAGAACTTCTCTTACTATATTTTCTTCTACAACTTTCCAAGGTTTCTACTTTTCCAGGCTGAAAACAGATGGCTAAATAAAATGTAAAATAAGAAAAGCAGGTACAAATAATTATGATTTACAATGATATGTGGTAGGCAAATACTTTTTGTTTCATTCAGACCCATTGAAGGTTCTGCCGTTCAACAGCAAATTATCAAATACGGAAGCATATCATCTATCTTTTTGATGAAAAAAATCAAATCAAATAGTTTTGGTAAGCCTCCAACAGAGAGTTGGCACTTTTTAAGAACTCAAAAGCAAAAAACAAAACAAAACAAAGGAGGAATGTCAAAGAGTTGTTGATGTCACAGCATCATTATTCTCTGAAGTCTTTGGCCATAAAAAAGATTTTGAAGAATGACTAAAAAAAGGTTGCTACCACTCATATTAAAATTATTGTGTTTATCACAATAGTGCTGATATGTAAGTAATGAGGATTAATGTGCTGCTAATATAGAAAGGAAAAGACCTGGGCAAGCCTTGTAGGCCATGGTGATTGGGCATGACAAATAAGGCCTTTTGATGATGAAGGCAAATCATTCTGGTTGAGATTCAGCTGTCACTTTCATTACACATTGTAAACATTCATTCAAACCATGTTTATCTTAACAAGTTTTTAATAGTGTCCTTTCAGTACCATTTTTAATATAATTCTAAAATTTTGGATACGCTTCTTTTAATGAATATTGGCATTTAATTGTATTGTTGTTACTGATGTAAGTCACTACAAATCATCTATAAGCCAATGTTTCTCAACCTTGGAAACTTTAAGATGTGTAGCAAGATTTTTACATGCTCAAATGTAGAAAGACTTACAAACACCTATCATGGACAAATGGATGGTGAAGCTAATGGAACAGGTGAAGATGGTGAAATTATCAGCCTTTATGAAAGAAGGATTTAACAAATTTTATTTCTATGTGGAAACCATTTTTAGACTTTTTACAAGAAAATGAAAAAAATGAAGTTAATTTTGGGATTTGATGATTAAAATTGTATGGGAAATAATGTTGACAAATATTAACCCTACAGTACGAGTTTGATGTATTTTTTTTACTTATATCTGTACCAAAGAAAGTTAGAAGTCATTTTCCTATTTTTTCTTTTTTTTTCTTTCATTTTCACCTTTTACTGTTTCTTTTTAAAAATGTTTTTCTTTTCTTTCTTTTCTTTTGTCTTTTATCTTTGTATTAAAAAAAACAACCACAATAAAGTCATATAAAAAAATGTATGGACTTCAACTCCCAGAATTCCTCAATCAGAACTGAAGTCCCACATCTTAATGTTGTTAAGACTGAGAAACAATGCTATAAGCAAAAAAACTATAAATTTAATCAGTTTTTAAAAATGCACATCAATATGGTAACTAATATTTAAGTTCATTATTGAATATATATAAACATTGACCATTGAGAATTGTGGGACAATGAATTATGGATTTATATTATTTTAAATAAGCCATATGTTTGAAATTTTTGATGACTCTTTCATTCATTTTAACACTGCCAGAGAGTCTTAGATATTCTTCAGCATACCACAACATGTCAAAGATACCCCAGATCAGAGGTGAAATCTAGCAGGTTCACACCGGTTCAGGTGAACTGGTAGGGAAAATTTTGATAGGTTCAGAGAACCGGCAAATATCACCTCTGGCTGGCCCCGCCCCTACCCACCCGCTCACCACTCAC
>JANHFL010000751.1:23166-40417 GCA_032468155.1 Oxyrhabdium leporinum
GTTTCCCTGCACACGATGGCGAGAAGGAGAAAGAAACGCAATGGAGCTGGAAATAAGGTAGGCAAAGAAATGCTTGGAGAATTTGGGGAAAGAGAGGGTATCTGGGCGATGGTGGGTGGGGAAATCTCTTCTGCCCACAAAGAGAGGAAGGGAAGAAGCTGCTTCCCTTCCCTGCAAAGAAGGCTGGTAAACATGGCGGGGCCGCATGCGGAAGGGAGTAGGGAAGGAAGGAAGACAGCATGAAAGGCAGGGAAGGGAAGCTCCAGGGATTTAGAGGATCTAAATCTTCCTTTTTTTTTAAAAAAAGGAAGAGATTATGATTGCTTTCCAGATCTAATTTATGTATTAGATTAATAATGGGCTCTCCAACAGCATCATTCAACCTTAAGGTCCCTCTGTTAATGTTGAAATATATAACATAGGACATATAAGATTTGTTTTCCTAGCATTGGCATGACCATCCTATACCTCAGTGTTCTTAACTGCAGCCACATAAGTATGGTGGTTGGAGAATTCCAGGAGTTGAGGTCCATCCATTTTAAAGTAGCTGAGTTTGACAAAAGTTGCTATACATGACTAAACTGGTCTCTATAAGCAATTTTGACTAAATCTAAAAAAGGCATAGCCAACCTATAGCCATAAGTTACATGCTGTTCCCTGTATCTTCTCCTGAATTCCTTTCAACATTCCACAAAAGGCTTCCAGCCAATTTAGTTTTGTAATTGAAAGCATTTCATTTATCTATGTTCAATGTTAAAACATTCCAACTTTTAAATTAATTCATTATTCAAATCAAATTTAAATTTAATCATTCAAATTATTTTGCCTCCCCCCCCCACTCCACCCTTTTTGGCATAGGCCACAGGTATCAAGTTTGGTATGACAAACAAGGGGTTGCCCAGATTACAAAACAGAATAATTTTCTGGAAGGCCTATTATGCTACTTACAATTATTCAAGATACAGTACTTAAATTATTCAATAAACAATTACATTGCTATCACAATCTGAAGCCCTAGAATAGAATAAGTCTTTGGAAATGGCCCATGAGCCTGTGTATAATTTGCTGCTAAAAGAATAGTTCTATCCTTTTTCAAAAAAAACTCAGCAAGAGGAAAACATATAATAGTACTAGTTGTACACAATTAGTTTGATTTCATTTAAAAGCATTCAAAAGCTAAGTGCAGCTCCTAGTTGAACAAGAAATCATACTTTGGCCCATGACTATTTGCTCTATGAGTCCAAAACTTCTCATGGGTTTGCATCAATAAGATATAATTCAAAAGGTAACCTATTTATTTAGCCCAATATTGACCTCATGGTCTCAGGCACAATTCTTGCCACACCCTAACTGGCAAACAGTTTTTTTAGATGCAGAGACAGTCTTTGACAAGTTGAACTGGACTTTTTTGTTCAAGGTTCTGGAAGATAAGAATTTTCATGAGAATTTTATAAAATGGATAAGATTAATGAAAAGAAGTAATGTAGAGTTCACAGATAGCTCAAATAATTGTTAGTGGAGATGTAACAAAACTTTGTGAGATACAAAAAGGAATAAGACAGGGATGCCCATTGTCCCATTCTTGTTTATTTTGTTTCTTGAAAAATTGAATAAATGTATAAGACAAGATAGATGAAAAAGAAACTTATAAATTAAGGACTTTTCACACATGGCTTGGCGTTGTTTCTGAAAGATCCCTTAAGCATTGAATTGAAATATTAATGAACAAATTTAAAATGTGTTGCATTAGCAGGTCACAAAATTAATAAACAGAAGATGTTAAGAAAAATGTGAAAATGGAAGATCAAACAGAATTGAGGAATAAAATGTGTTTTAAGATTGAGGTATATGTAGTATTCAAATATGAATTGTATGTTATTTCAAAATAATTGTCTTAAGACATTGAGTGAAGCTAAAAGAGTGAAGCTATATTAATGTGGGAGAAACTACAACTATCATTGCTGGTGAGATTTTCTGTGCTAAAAAATAATGTCTTGCTTAGAATGGTGTTTTTGATCCAGACATTACATGATTTGACTCGTGCACCATTTAAACACTGACAGAAAGATATATCTTTATGTATTTATGGTATTACCTATTTATTTCATTTACTTATGCAAAGGAGAGAATCACTGAAGGGACATATCTATCTAAGTCTCTGATTACTTGAAATTTCAATGGTTTCTATTGTGCAGTGGGCTTCAAAAACCTCAGCAACGGGTTCGCTGCCTGGTTGCTGGGTGGGCGTGGCCATGGTAGGTGTGGCCTAGCCAGCCTCCTGCACCATGGTGAGGGGGGCATTTTCGCCTTCCCCAAGGTCCAGAAACGTTCCTGGAGCCACTGGGAGTCCAAAAATGGCCTCCCCACCAGGCTCTAGACACTCTAGGGATCACTTTCTTCTCCCTTCCCAAGCCGCGTTGAGACTCCTGGGAGGGGCAGGGGAGGCAGGGCGGAGTGGGATTTGGGGGTTCGGCGATCCCTGCAGAATCTTCACTAAGGGTATGCCCGAACACCTACGAACCCACAGCAGCCCACCCCTGTTTGTATTTCATTTCCACATCCCACATTTTCTACATTGGCCCTCACAACTGGAGACTTCTTTGGAATCACAAGTCAAATAAGCATTTGCAAAATATTGTCACTAAGCCCTGATGCAGTTATTAGATTTTCACAGTAGCCAGGCACTCAAAATAGTTCAGCCTTTGCTGCTTGGGATGAATGGTTGAAAAAGCTATTCTCTGCAGGATGGGCATTCCAGCAACACATTTTCTACAGATTTATCAAATGATAAAGCCATCTTCCGATTACTTTCTTTTTAATTGCTTCATCTTCTGATCAAATAATTAAAAATGGCAAATAGTTTTGATTGTTTAAATTTCCTAAAAGCCACATGATTGGGTGTGCAATCAACAGCATACCTGGACAAGAAATGCTATTGGCAGCATCTGTTAATACGAGTGCCCCCCTGTGGCCCTGCTCATTTTTTCTGAAGAAAAAAGTGCATGAATCTGCAAAAGATATCATGTTTCACAGCAAGGTAGCTTCACTGTACAATATATGCAAGGTAATTAAAGTAAGCTGTTGGAATCACCCTTGATAAAGTAAAGCTGGAAATCCTACTAAAGGCATGGGAACGAAGCAGCAAAGCTCTTCACAGTGACTGTGACTAAAAAGTTAACAATGCTATTATAAGGATGGATTTAGGGTCTGCAATGAATTCATGATGGTTTATTTACTGTTAGTATTGTCTTGCAAGAGCTTTGAGGTGTGTGAGTTCGTGTATAAAATGACAATGCCTGAATTAATGTGGCTTTTCCTGCTTAATTCAAGTTCAGCTGAGGTTGCATCTTGTGCAAAGCTCTATGTTCAAGAAATGCATTGATGTCTATGGTTATCAACCCCTTTGAAAGTGGTTGCCTCCTTTAAGAAACATAGTTGCAGACAAAGTTCAGCCACCTGCAATGACTCTGTATCTGACAATATGAAAGCCTAGTTCCTGGCTTCTGCCAAATTCATTAAGTTTCCACATTCACCTTGATCAGAGGGATAATGTTAGTAATACTATATGTATCAGCAATACTGTTAGCAACAAAGTCATTAAAGAAAATATCTTATGAGAAACCAGTTTCTAACTTTCCCTTTGCTTTATTTATCAGATGTAGAAAGCCTCCTTAAAGACACTGGGTGGCACACAGCATTAAAATTAACAATAATAATAAAAGAATTATTCAATTATTCAAACTAACATGCAGAGTCCCATAAAGAGCTCACCATCAACATATCCAAAACAGAGACTTTGACTTAAATACTGTCAAGACCTGGGCCTTATGGATCTCTAGTGATACTGTTCTGGAGAGCAGCACTGTGACACTTCCTAATAGGTGATATTTTTTGATATATGGAGATTGGAGGGTACTCGCGCTGTCTGAATATATAGGGAATGCAGAAATATCAGACATAAATCGTCCTCAGATTGCACTAGTATTCTCATGACTTTCAGATAGCAAAATCAATAGTGCAGCTGAACTCTATTTGTAATACCACATCTGTTTGACAAGAAAAAGTATAAAAACACTCTCCTATAACTGTTGTATATTGCAAAAAAAAAAACCATCAAGAAGGACCTACACCAGGCCCTACATTAATAACTGATCAGATCTCCTCAGTCATTCAGCAGGATTTCCAGTAAAGCAAGAAATTTGAGAGGGAGATTTCCTTCGAGTAGCTTATGTTCAAAGATCCACATGAAGTGTAGTGTAGTGGTTTAAAATATTAAATGTAGACCATGGAGGCTCAGGTTTAAGTCCCCATTTAACCAAGGATTTCAAGGATGGTTTGGGTCTAGTTGCTATCTCATACCCAACCTTTCCATAGGGTTGTTCTGGATGTTTAAAATTGGGAGAGACCCTTATGTACTCTGTTTTAAATTCTCAAACAAAAATAAGATATAAATTCAGTGACTCAGTAAAGAAAAATCACTCTTATCCAAATGAAATAAATTGACAATATGTATCTTTATCTTTAAAAATGGTCATTCACTTCCACAACAGAAGCTAATGCATGTGAGCAGAAGAATTCACACACAGGCTGACTACCTTGAAGGGTTTACTGTTTGACTTGGACATCTTCACCTAAAGTGGATCACATGGTTGTGTTGTTTTTTTTAAAAAAAAGTCCTTTATGCCTTTTTGAATTTCCTCATTAAGGATGCAGATAGAAGATATCAAAATAAAACAATTGTTTTTGTTTTGCTTTCCTGCTTACTAAGATTTTTTAAAAATAATATCTGCATTCTCTTAAATCATCAGGAATGAAGATCAAGTGACTAGGATGTGAATAATTATCTGGATTATCTTTGCAAGGATGGAGAGGTTAAAAAATAGTTTAGCATAGCTCACGTACAAGAAAGAAGACTTGTACCTAAGACACTAGAGAACTTGTTCAAGGGCAGTTAATATATCTAAAATATGACTCTTGCAACTATGCCAAGGTCAATGAGAACTAAAATGACCTGCCACAAAAATGGTGTTTTCATATGTTCATTTGAACCAGCATCTCCCCCAACCCCAATTTCTCCACAATATTTTAGAGATACAGTCATCCTCAACTCCAGGATATAATCAACTCCTCCACTTCCGAAATATTTGGCATTTCCTCAAAGATGTTCACAAAGATCTAAAAAAAAAATACAGGCATTACACAGAAGACAAAGTGTTCCTTAACTCGTAGAGTTGTGGAATTGATTTTGTTTAACAGCTTTCCATATTTTAAGAAGAAATGCAGCTTGGTTTTATATGCTCATTTCTAGAACCAAAATATGCTGATAGAAGGTTTCTTTTATGTTTTCCCTTTTCAATAGCTGAAATATTGTTAGTTAATGAAGTTCAAACTGTTCAAATGATTCTTTTCCAATTCAATTTTATATTTTGAGACCCAACTGTGCTCTTTCAAACACTTATCTTAAACAGCACTTTAAGGTAACTTATTAATCAAATAACTGAATCCGCCACTTACTGAGGCAGTTCTCACAATCCAATACCACTCTGTCTATAAAACAATATATGTTTTACTTCTCCTGTCATTTCAGAGATTAGAAAGGCATTCATTTAAATTTAATTTTTACTATATTGCAGACCTTCATCCTTAAGGAATATACAGCTGTTGTTCAATAGCCAATGGAAGAATCCATTTTGCACTGGATGAAAGTTTTGCCATAACCCATGGTGTCCTTTATCACTTTATTTATTTATTAAATTTATTAGACTGCTAACTTAGTATAATAATAGGATATATAAGATATCTTATATCTTATAAAAGGCATTTCATAGGCCTCTGAAATAGTATGGCTTTGCTTCAGCAAAATGGAAATTTGAAGAAACATTGTGCCCCTTGATGTGAGATCTGCAGTCACTGTCTTGGTCTTCTGTAATGCCTTAAAACCTGACTCATCAACCTAGAACAACACTGAAAATATGTTTCCTCAAGCTATTTCAACTACTGGTCAAGTAACATGGAGTAAAAATACATGGCCACTTCATGATCCTCAAAAGGAAAAGGGCTACAGTATATTGCCTTATGAAGAACTATTACGCATCTCTACCATTTCATAGTTAATCAGGGAATCTAAAGGATCTGTAATTGCTTCCAGTGCCCTGTTGAATGAGGTATTTTGTTTAGGACTGATCTTACCTTGTTACTAAATATTTTAGTAACATGTTTAGAAACATGGCTCATATCAATTTAGAAAACTATATAGAAGCAGCTGAAATGTCATAACAACATGCTACAATTATATTGGGCAGCAAATTACTGCTATGAAGTAAGTAAGTAAGTAAGTAAGTAAGTAAGTAAGTAAGTAAGTAAGTAAGTAAGTAAGTAAGTAAGTAAGTAAACTCAGAAGTTTTGTACTCCAACTTGATCAAATTAAATTGTATTAAACTCTTTATTAGGGCCACACAGAAGTTACACACACACAAAAAAAGATTAAACTAAATATAGAAAACAGCAAAGGGGAAGAGCAATTTCCAAACTTGGAATAACACTATAAAGTGACCTTTAGATGCTCATCTTATAGTTATTATTAAGAAGTATTTCTTGTCTATATAAACTGATCTCTTTTATGCTTGTCCAGAAAAGATGTACTAACAAGCACAATTTATTTAGGCAGCTATTTTATTTTATTTTTATTGCAACTTTTGGCCATCTACTTTTATTACTTTAATATGTGTGTGTTACATACTAAATATGTTGCAACATGCTCTCTTTATATTCACTCTATAAAAACAGCATTCAGACAGAGGTTTGATTAGAAAACATTAGAAAATATCAATGTCTTACCACTCTTCAAAAAAATTATTCCATGTTTCAGCTCAAACTGCAATAGAAATGGTTAGTAGAGAGATATATACTTCTGCGATTAGGATCTTGCAAAAATCTGTCCAATACTTGTGCAGGGGCTTGGACTAGAAGACCTCCAAGGTCCCTTCCAAGTCTGTTATTCTGTTATTCCACAAATAGGGATTACTAATCAACAAAAGCAGGAAAGCAGGAACAGACAAATTTTAAGTATTGCATGTGGAATACTCATAAACACACCAAGTAGAGATCACTTTACCAGCTTGGCATCTTGTAATTTGTGTCCTGCCCTTCTCTTAAAAATAAACATACAGGTACTGAGATTATGCAGTGTTGTTGGTATTAATCATTCATCTTTTCTCTACTTCTGAAAGACAGTACAGATTTCTTCAGATCTGATTTAGAAGTACAAACGAATAGGGAATCTAAACAAGCCGACAGCCCCATCTTCTATAGCCATTTACTAGCAGGCAATGAAAGATTCTTTTATACGTAGGGTACATCAGATCCATTTTGTACAAAGTAGTGCCCATGGAAGAACACGAGCTTTGAATTATATTTGCTTTATATCCTTTTAATTAGCAGTAGGAGACATATGGAATTTTGAAGTTTGGAGCAAAGGATCAAGTTTCTCCCTTCTTACCATGAGATACTTATTCATGTCTTATGGTTGCAGCATCATAAATATGTTCCTAGTATTATCTTGTAACATGAACCCTTGTAATAGCTTTTTGTGCTTTATTTCTTGGACACTCTTTTGGTGATTTTTTCTGTTGGTTATTAATTACTGATTCTTTTGCTTTACTTGATATTATTAGAACATAGAATAATAGGGTTGGAAGGCACCTTGTAGGTTTTCTAGTCCAACCCCCTACCCAGGCAGGAGACCCTACCAATGGCTGTCCAATCTCTTCTTGAAAACCTCCAACCACAACTTTTAGAAGTAAGCCATTCCACTGATTAATTGTTCTCACTTTCAGGAAATTTCTTCTTAATTGTAGGCTAGATATCTCTTTAATAATCTTCCACCCATTACTTCTTATCCTATCTTCAGGTGCTTTGGAAACTAGGTCAAAACCTCTTCCCTGCAACAGCCACTGATATCATCCCTAGTCCTCTTTGTTAAATTAGACAAAACTTTGCCATTGTTCCCTCAACCAGTCATCATATGGTTTAGCCTCCAGACCCCTTATCATCTTTGTTGCTTTTCTCTGCACTTTTTCTAGGGTCTCAACAGCTTTCTTTTTTTTTCTACGATGGTGACAAGAACTTGATATAGTACTCGAAGTGTGTCTCACCAGTACAGTATAAAGTGGTATCATCACTTCATGTGATCTCAAACTATCTCTTTGTTGATGCAATCTAGGACTGCATTAGCTTTTTTGGCAGATTCAGCACACTACTAGCTCATACTTAAGTGATATTCTAGTCCACATCATTTTAATTAATTTAATTCTAAGCTTTCACTTTTTATTTTAAATATTTAGTTTTTCAAATAAAGCTATACGTAGTATGAAACAACTGTAAGAAAAGGGTTCTAAAGCTTATTCCAAGAAATTCTCAGAAGAGGTAGCATTTTGAACTTCTCTTTGTCCCACATTGGCTCTCTGGTTCTTTTAAATTTATTGGATGGCAAATACCATTGCAACTTTCTGGTGCAATGGATTAAGGGAGACTGACCGTGAGAGAATTTCTTCTCTGTTTTCATTGCTAATTGCCATAAAGCAAATATTTGGACACCAGCCATTCATCTGGAAATACTTGTGTGTCAGAAACATGCTACGATACAAACCATAAACACAGAGAAAACCAACTCATGAAACCAAAGTGTTGCCTGTCGTCTAAGACACAATCTACGAGGCACAGATCTTATCTGATTGTTCCAATGCCTCTTGCCTACAATACTGCTTTGGAAGGTTCAGGAACTGTGCCAAACAATACTTCAGGCAATATGTGAGGCTACAGATATGTGAGGCTACACTTTCCAGTCCCAGAATGGCCAAGATAAAGATATCTCAGAATCTACTATGGCTTAAATGTACAAAACTATCTATAGTGTATCAGAAGAGATGGCAAAGTATCACTGTGCATTCCATGCATCTATTTTTTTTCCTGAAATATAACTGGAGATATGTTTGTGTGCATATATATGTGTGATAAAAAGTTGCCAATATGTAAATGTTTTAGAATAAACTAACACATCAGGAAGGCTCCAGGCTGGAGAACTGGTTCAGGAGTTCTCACAACTCATGCTGAGAGCTTTCCAGCTATGTTTTAGTTCATATGTCTCTTAGATTTACCGACTGACTCACAATCCATTTAAGTCAAAATACTTGGAACCAAATGCAATGGCACAAAATACAGTCATTTATGGATCAAAACGAAATTTCAACACTTCCCTTTGAGAGGCAGGCTGTAATTCTAAATATAGTACATTAGGATTAGCCTTCTCCTGTACGTCTGTGAACAAAGAAGTTAGATTAACATATGCAGATTAAAGTTTTTATATGCCCTCCTTCCAATTGATAAGTCATGCAAGTACAATCCAAAAAAGCTAATATACTGTATGTCTAAAGATTTTCTAATTGGATTTGAAATTTATTATTAATCTGGCATTTTTATAGCTTTTAGTCCAGGCTTTATTATTTTTAACTCATAGCAATGAACATACATAATACTCATGAATAAAGACAAATATATGTATCCCAGGATAACGTTGCAGGATCCAACCTAGGTTGGTCACTGGGACCAGAGGTTTAGTCTTCTGAGCTATCAGACTCATTTTGGAGCCCATCCTCAGGGAACTTCTCTCTCACCAGAATGTGTGCTTTGGTCTATTCTACGCATGATATTTATGTGGTTCCTGGTTTTGTGTGACTTTGTAGTTGTTGATTCTGGTGTTGATGGCCAATTATTAAGTTGTTGGCTGTTGTTTCCTTGTGCTGCCAAGTCCTCATCTCCTAAGTACCTGATAAGCTGGTAAATCAGCATTCTGTTGACTGACAAGGGGCCCATTTCCCAGCCTTCAATCAATACCCTGGCTCAGCCAAAATCTTAGTAGTGCAAAATTGAATGTATGTCCTTGTTCATTGTAGTATGAGGCTACCAATGAGTTCAGGTCTCCTTGTTTGACTGCTCACTTGTGTTCTTGCAATCTGGTGGTTAGCTTCATCCCTGTCTGTCCTACATAGTCACAGGGGTAATATATGAAGAGGATCTGGTAGATACTGGTCCCAATTGTGGTCATAAGTTGAGAACTTTCTGCACATCTGAATGTTTCCAAAGATGTCAGGATGTGGCCCTTATTTGGCATGAGCAAATCACATCCTTTATTTACAGGACTGAGACAGAATCCAGCCTTTTTGGCTCTCTAACCTGATCTGAGGCCTAGGAATCTTTATCTCCCATAATAGCAACCCCCATTCCAAGACAGAGTTTATCACCTATCTTCTTCCTCAAACTTTAAACTTAGGCAAATGCTGATAAAGAGATTTTACAAGACAGATATCAAGAAGGATAGATAGAGAAACTGAGTGTTGGACTGCAAAGGGTTCCAAAAAGGGCCCTCCTTAAATAAACCGGGGACAGATTAGATTGGAATCATTTGCTCTGAGACCAATCCACCAATTTTGCTTTTCTATAAAACCATTTGTTTTTTCAGTAATTTCCTTCTAGTATGCCAGATATCTACTTTATTTTTAACTCTGTGATAATGGGAAGGAAAATAATCCTTAGAACATAGAATAACAGAGTTGGAAGGAACCTTGGAGGTCTTCTAGTCCAACCTCCTGCTCAAGCAAAACACCCTATACCTATAGGGCCTATACCATTTCAGACAAATAGCTGTCCAGACTCTTCTTAAAAGCCTCCAGTGATGAAGCACACACCCAACAGTCTGTAGGCAAACCTTTCCACTGGTTAATTGTTCTCACTTAGGACAATTCTCCTTCGTTCTACATTGCTTCTCTCCTTGTTTAATTTCCATCCATTGTTTCTTGTCTTGCCTTCATTCACAGATGCCCATGCCAGCTCAGTAAATATTTTGAATATACCTTGATTTTAATAAAAATACCTCAGTAGATATTTTGAATATAGATTTAATAAAAATACCAGAGATGCTGGTACCATCTCTGACCAAACTATACTGTTGGAAGTTAGGGGAACAGCTGTTCCTAAAATCAGTGTTCTTATGCATGCCAAATTGCAGCAAGAGTTTTTTGCAATTAAATATTAAATTAAATTAAAGAATATAAAGATTCTCAGTGAAATGTTGACAAGATTCTGAATGCAAATGTGTCCTTTTAAGTATATGCTATTCATTCCAAACTTTCATGAATATTAGGTAGTTTTGCTTCTTTTCTTTCTAAAGGACATTGTGTATTCACAAAGAGTTGTTTTCTTATCCTAGCAAATTTTTTGTACTTAATTTTACTACCTCTGAAAGTAGCCCCTAGCTTTTAGAAAAATAAATAACTTTTTATAAAGAGCAGATTTGACAGCCCCGCAATAGCTTAAGGGCTACTTGCAAAAGCTGCCTTATACAGAATGTGACAAATTATTCTCCATAAACAAAAGAAAGAAGAATTGCATGTTTAAAAGAACAGTTCTGTCAACCTGCTAATGAAGGTTCCCAAGGAAAGTGATTGCTTAATTGTGATGAGTAATGACAGGGATTTCCTAGTCTTCCACGGAAGTCTTAGAACAATATATGAATGGTCACAAATATGCCTGACAGCACTATTATTGTCTGTTGGAGAGGATGCTAAATTGTTTTGTGTATGTCACACCAAGGCATATACATATGCAGTTAGATGTGCAAATCTATTTTTGTGATAGGACGCATTGTTCACAGTGATGTAGCTGGTTAAAATATTTATCATAATAAATGAAACTCTTGAGGCCTGCAGAATCAGAAAGTCAAAGCAACAAGACATAGAAAACTCTGGATATACAATTCCACCAAGGCAGCTTGAGAGGCAGGAATTGTTATTTGCTGGCATAACAAGAGATGAATGTTCACTATTTCAAATTGTCTATAGCTGATAACTGGGATTAGGTAGAGGCAAATAATTAAAATATTTACCAATCAAATATTTGTTTTCATTTGTGATCAGAGTTTTTAAATGTATTATTATTTGTACTGATTATTGACTGAATAAACTCTGTCCAAAAATGTGGCTAGCATGCACTATGATAACTCATGTAGGGCTGAGTTCTCCTCTTTCGCAAAATGTGGATATATTCAAATTGAATATCTTTCTCTCTACCCTGAGAAAAGGTTTGTGAGAAAGAACCAATCAGCATCCTTACCAACAACCCTTAAAGACACAAAATTAATATTAACCGGAAAAGTTGGGGACCACTGCTATAAAGGACTAACATAAATCCAGATTAAAGATAATGAGCCATCAAAAAAGGAGAAAAAGTTTGAGCCTGCCCAAACTACTGTTAGCACCAATGTAACAGATTATGTGTTCATCTAATCATGACCTTCCATACAATGAGATGTATTTCTGTTTTAAGGAAGTATAGTTATAGTTAAATAACTATTTCTCATTAGACACTAAACATATATTTAAGAGATGTAAATTATCTCGTAAACCTGAACCCCCAAATCTATTAAATAAATTTAGTTTGGGAATTTGTTTATGCTGATTGAACAAAAGATAGCAGTAATTGAAAACAATCTGGGTCTGTCAAATCCCATTTATTCAAATGAAAATAGACATTAGACAAAAAAAGAACCATGCTACTATGCATGTTGCATTCATCAAAGACTCCATCTTCTCCTAAATATGGTCCTGCCAAGCCACAGAAAAGATTAAGTATTCTGTGAGGTCAGAATAAGTCTTATATAGATAGGATAACAAAATAAAAGCATACTTATGGCACCAATGCTTCTTCTTTTCTTTTTTTTGGTATATGTTTTTTTTTATTCATAAACATTTTGAATACAGTGTATTGTCAGGGCATATCATTAGCAAAAATCCAGAGGGAAAAAAGGCAAACAAAAATATTGCTACATATACTAACAATAGTAGTGATATAACAGAATAGATTTCACTAGTTTTCTCTCTATATTAGTTTATTTACAATTCTGTTACTTATATTGGCATATTCATGATTATAAACCATCTTTATATTTAATTTCATACAAAACATTAATTTTTCTTTGTCTAATTTTCTATCTCTTATTTCTAACCATTCATAAAATCTATTCCATGTTAAATAGTATTCTGTGTCTCTTTTATCCTTTATTTTTAATGTCAGTCTGTCCACTCTGCACAGACTAGTATTTTCTGAATTACATCCTCATCTAATGGGGTGTTCACATTTTTCTAATATTGTGCAAATATCCTTGCTGCTGTCAATATATGCAAGACTAAATATATAGTCCCTTTATCATAACCTTCTGGCATTGTACCCAGCAAAAATATCCTTATTTTTAAATCTATATGTTGCTTAATTATCTTTTCCAACCATATATGTATTTTAGTCCAGTATTTTTTTGCTTTCACACCCGTCCACCACATATGATAATATGTGCCTGTGGTCTGGTTACATTTCCAACAATTGGCGGACGTATTGCTAAACATTTTGGCCAACCTTGCTGGTGGCAGATGCCACCTATAAAACATTTTATAGAGATTTTCCTTATATGCAGAAACCATTGTCAATTTAAAATTCCTATCCCAAAGTTTTTGCCACTTATCTAATTCTATGGCATAACCAAAGTTTTTCACTCACACAATCATTGTTTCTTGTACTTGTTCATCCTCCGTTTTATGACTTAATAGATAGTTATATATTTTCTTAATCAGTTTTTTATCTGTCCCTAGTAATATCTTATCAAGTGTTGTTGGTTCTTTATAGAAGCTCCAAGTTTTTGCATCTTTCTCGTATCTTAATTGTATTTACAAATGCGACCACCAAGCTAAATCTACCCCTTCATTTTGTAATTGTTGTCTAGATTTAAGTTCACCATTCTCATTTAAAATATCTTTATAAAATACATTTTTTTCCAAATTGATAAAATTTGGATGTAAAAAAAGCATCCATTGTGGAGAGCCAGACTGGTATTTTCATATAGTTTTGTGATTTAATTTTTTCCCATACCTGAAGCAAGACATTCCTCACACAGTGTCTTTGAAAATACCTGTGCATCACACTCCTTCTATATCATAAAAAAGGCATGCCATCCTAATTGGTGACCATGTTCCTCCAGTAATAGTAACCTTCTATGTTTCAAGTTTATCCATTCTTGGCACCAATGCTTCTTTTTATATAGCTGACTCACAAATGCATGAATCCTTATCAAAAAGCCCCCATTTGAAATGAATTAACTGACTGTTGTTTTGTTCAACATATGAGCCAGTGTGTAATCATTGTGGCACCTGCATTATGACAAAACAGATCTAATATAGGCATATTTTTTTAGTCTGGTAGATGTCTGAATATGGACTGTCACTGAAAACAGGAAGCAAATGCTGTAATTTGAAGAACACTGGCAATCAATCAATTAAAAGAAGACTGATTCAAGCTTTAAAAACAAAACAATCTAGAAATCTATATTTGGAAGCATCCAAATAAGGTTTCCCAGCTAACTCTTGACTGTGATTTGTGTTACTTTGGAAAGAGGGATGGACCTAATTAAAACAATCCAGTGCATAAAGCAGTGGAAAAAACAGTCTATTATCTGGAGACTACCTGTATGAACAAATTCAAACTATTTCATTTATAACTATTTTTCAGTGAAGGAAAATAGATTAATTCTTCTAACTGATGACTTAATGGCAGTCCACTCTAATATAAAGTTCAATTCATAAACATAAATAAATGAGGAAACCTCAAAATCAAATTCTTTCATCCCAAGTCTTGTTTTTTAGTAGTCCCAGATCAAAAATAGAACTAGGTCTAACTCACAATGGTCCTCAGACCTACAACCAGGATTGATTTGTCAGCATTCCTGTGATATACTGTCTAAAATTTTTATAGTTTATTTTTGGGAGAACAAGTCAGAGGTACCCAAACTTCACTTTTTTTTCTTTCTTTTTTTGGGTGGGTGGGTGGATCAAGTTTTTTATTTTATATTACTTATATATATTAATGCGTGAACAGTGTGATACATGGGTATCTTACATTTTAGTACAAGTAAACACAGTATTATTACTCATGGTTATTACATTTCATTTTCATTGTTTCATATTGTTTAAACATACCTGATACTATTGCCCTTCAATTTCTAAACCTGCCTCTTATTATTACATATGTCTTCTTATGTTAATATATATATTCACCTGCTTTATTATTCATATTTCCCTTATTTAACTCTTTACATCTATTTATATTAAAATTTCATCCTTCATTCTTTCACTGTTAAGTGTTTCAATGTACATTTTAATAGCAATCACAATATCATTTAAACATATATATTCTTTCATTATCTAATCACTCATTGTTTGATTTTATCATTTCACTACTAATCATTATATTTTTAGGTATGTTTAATAATACCATCATTCAATCTCTAATTTTTCAATTAATACTTAGTTCTTATTCATAATCACCACATTTTACCCTTCATATCTATTTGTATTAAAATATTATCCTAGTGTCTATCACAGTACATACAAAATAATTATCCACTCTATATAATTTGATGTTAATACACATATTTTTGTTAAAATATATGCTTGAAGGATCTTTTCTCTCTCTTTTTTCTATTGTCTCTTGCCCATATCAATAGTTTAAGTCTTATTCTTTTGTTGACTTGCCTCCCATATTCTTCTTTTAAATCTTTTACTCTGTCTGCTTTTCTATCTGCATCCTGACTGTTCAATCTAACTTTTTCTCCCCTCTCTATCCTTTTCCACTGTCTAGTTTTAAAGCTATCTCCTTTCCCAAAATATCTTCCTGTTTCTCCTATTCTCTTGTTAAAACTTTTAAAATATTTTCCTCCTGTTTGAATTCCTTAGTCATTATTAATTCTGATGATATCTCCTCCTTGTTGTCTTCTTTTCACTGGTTTCTCGGTTCTGCTTTTCCCTCCATTCCTTCTGCCAGTTCCTTCCTTTCCTGAACATCCTGGTCTTTGCTCATTGCTCCTTGTATAATATTTTCCAGGTTTTGGTCTATGCCATCGAATAATTCCACAGTCACCTTATGTTGTTTCTGTATAAAATCCTTAATGTTTTGGAACATCAGCTCCATCTCGTTTAAAATCCCACTCATTTCTACCTTGCGTTGCATCTTATTTTGTTTTAGTAATTCCCACTTTTAACCAATAGTCCAGGACCATATCAGTCAAATCCATTTAAACAGACCAGGGGTTATCCAAGCCTCTTCAAATCACTTTTACGAGTCCAATCATATAACATAACATTCAGGGGTCTTTTTAATTGAAAATCTTATTTAAATATTCAAGTTTCCAGTGGTCTTAGACTAGATGAATATAATCCAATAAGTATTTTCACAATCCTTCAAATGGTTATTCCCAGGCTTGCATATTTTCATCAGCAGATGGTGCTCTCTGCTTCACAATGTTGTTACTGGCAAGTCTGATTTTAATTATTTTAATTATAATTCAAGTAAAAAAGCAGTATTAATTTTTTAAGTCCATAGTTCCAGCATTTTAAAATGCCTTCTCAATGCCACGTCCTCTCACTTTGAGAGTCCAATTTTCTATATTTTTAAAGAATACATTTTTCCCTCTCTTTGATACTTCTCCTTCCGGTTTAGTAGTTTTTCAAAGCGCTTGTTCATCACTTTGACAAATAGTTCTAAATAAATATTTCCCCTAGGTTTTCTTGGGGTCAAATTTTAACAGAAAATATCCTCTCACTCAGTTCACACAGTGTTGACCAGAGCCTGCTCCTGCACAATGCTTAGATGGTCATTGGCTGTGCCAGCTTTGGGGCAGCCATATTAAGGCTGCCTCTTCTCCTTGTCGTGACTGAGAGGGAAAAAAGTCCCCAGCTCAAGCAGGAGAGATGAGGCTCTCCTCGATCTCTCAGGGCACCCCTCTTTGCTTCACCGCCCATCAACAGGGAGAACTTGGCACAGGACCACGGAGGTATGCTTCCCGTGTCCGATCTCACTGTGACATCAGCCAGAACACACTTCTTACTTACCTGACAGGGGAGATACCTTAATCACTTCTTTTTCTTTTCAATGGTCCTTTAGCCAGAAAAAAAATACTTGTCTTTCGGCAAGTGTGAGTGCTAGCCATTTATTGCCTCAAAGGAAGGAAGAAACACTTATTTTGTTAAGGTTGTTGTTGTATTTACCTGGGACTAATTCTTATATCTTACTAGGAGAAAGTCAACTTTTACTGATTTTGTTAAGGTTATTGTTGTATTCACCTGGGACTAATTCAGGGGTGGGCTGCTGGGGGTTC
>JANHFL010000751.1:48454-63815 GCA_032468155.1 Oxyrhabdium leporinum
CAAAGTTGTCAGCTAGGTTGGTTAGGAACCTATTTGATTTCTCACTTGGTGCAGAATTAGTTTTCCAGTTGATGTCATATATTTATATAACTCTTGCCTCCTCTATATGCAATGAATATATTCAGAATAGGATATTTTTTCCTTACCATTGGAGGAAATATAGTGAAGGCAGGAAAAGGAGCTGCCTTAGAGGGCATTCATCAAACTCAAACTTGCTATCACCTTTCCATTGAGACAGCTCTTCTCAAACTCACTCAAAGGTCACCTTCTGAATGGCCTATTGCAATGCATTCTATGTGAGGTTAGTTTGAAGAACTAAAAAGCTACAACTGGTGCAGAATACAGCTGCACAGGCAGTTATGGATGTTTTGTATAGGGCATATGTTAGACCTCTGACCCATGAACTACATTGCTTACCAGGACGCTTCCAGGTTCAATTCAAGACGCTCGTAAGTATCTATAAAGTCTTTCATGGCAGTAGACTATTTGTAGGACTATGTTTCCTTGGTTACATCTATCTACCCCACTAGATGTAGCAGGAGAGACATGTTCTGAGTCCCATCAGGTAGAGAATGTAATCTGGCAGGGCTCAGGAAGAGTGTATTTTTGTCATGGCACTCACCGTGTGGAACATCATTCCCCAGATATCAGATTAGCCCCAATCTTACCGGCATTTTATAAGGTCTTAGGGTTATGGGTACATGACCAAGCATGGGAATCTAGATGTGCAGTAGAACCTATACAATAGCTTAGAATTAGAATAACAGATGAAAGGGAACTTAGAGGTCTTCTAGCCCAACTTCTTGCTCAAGCAGGAGACCCCAATCCAATCTTGACAAATGGATGTCCAATCTCTTTTTGAAAACTTCCAGTGATGGAGCATCTACAACTTCTAGAGGCAAGCCATTCCACTGATTAATTGTTCTCAATGTCAGGAAATTTCTCCTTAATTTTAAGTTAGATCCCTCTTTGATAATCTTCTATCCATTAGTGCTTGGGTATTTTTCTACCTTTTTTCGGCTATTTTGACGTATATCCCTACAGTCACTTGATAAGTTGCACTATTTTTTTTCCTTTTGTGTAAAGACAGATGCAAATAATGAATTAAGTAGTTCCATTTTCTCCCAGGTGCCTGTCACCTCCTTGCCATTTTCTCCAATTAGTGGACCGATCATTATATTGAATGTATATTATTTTGTATGGAATGTTGAATATAGATTATTTTTAGAAGAGAATAGAGCTCAGGGTTGAACTATGGAGTCCTTGGTGCTTTCTGAGCTTGGTTGTTTGCTGGCAGATGTTTTATGAAATAGCTGGAAGCAAACACCAAGTTCAGAGAGCAACAATGAATCCACAGATCGTTTTTTAGATTTGGCTGCTAGTTCTATTATTTAGTTTGTGTTTGGTTTTATATGCTTTTTTATATGTTTTAAGATTGTACTTTGTTCTTTTTGTAGCTTTTAATTGTTGTAAGCCACCCAGAGTCATGCATCTGAGATGATCTACATAAATTGAATGAATAAATATATAAATGTCTTGCGCCCACCTTCAACAAACTCAATTAGTGTAATAAACCTACTATATTTGAGCTGCAAAAGTCAGACCACTGCTAGATGGCAGTGGAGAATTCTATTTGCTACTATGTCAAGTGGTTGCCCTGATGTTTGCAATCCATGCATGAGAATTGAAGATCAGAATCCAGATAGAAGCTGTACTATGGCAGAAAAGCCCATGAATATCTATGTATATAAAAAGATTGAATGAAAAGTAATGCCTCCAATGTTATAAGTTACCAAAAGATGGCTGTACTTACATATTAGAAGCTCTGATGTGTTCTTTAGAATCTCTTCTTTTGTTTCAGTTGGTGAGAAATAACTGTGGGTATATGTGTTACTGTTTGCACAATGGAAGCTTGCAGCGAGTAAGTGCACTTTAAGCAATATAGCATTTAATTTTGAGTTGATTTGTGTGACTAAAAGTTGATTTAATTAACTAAAAGTTAATTAAACAATTGTGACAGCAAGCAACAAGTTTCCAATGAGAAAGGTTGCTAAACTGATCAAGAACAATCAATAGGTTACTCAAAGGAATGTTGCAATCAAAGTAGATGTTTCATGGAAACATGCAGGTCCCATTCGATGTTATATAGCATCAGAGGGTTATGCAACACCAGTTACTGCCAAACTGACAGCACAGATGAAAACGTCTAGATTGAATTAGATAACAATTGTGCTACAGAAACCAAGGCAAGAAATTTCTTTAAAGCATTGTGATAGCTGACAACATGGATTTATAATGACCCAGAAATGAAGCATCAGTTCATGAAATATAATCACAAAGCTTCACATTCAAAAACTTAATAAATTCAAAATTTGTGCTTCAACTGGAAAGCTCATGGTTACAATTTTGGGAAATAAAGATAGTGTTCTTCACATGGATTTCATTGAACCTAGCACTACTATCAATACAGATAACTATATTACAACACTTAAAACTGTTTTTTAATTTTAATTTTAATTTAATTTAATTTTTAATTTTAATTTTAAAAGAAGTACAAAAGTACAAAAGAAATTTTACTGCAATATGATAACACTAGATCTCAAACCTCACAAGCTACCCAAGAGAGAATTGTGAAGTTGAATCTTACCCCATCTGCCATGCAATCTAGACTTAGCACCATGCAACTTCTACCTTTTCCCAAAATTGAAGAAATTCCTCTGGGGCATCCAGGTGACTTAAATAAGGAAGTGGAAAGGACTGTCAAGATCTGATTGAAGAGAGAATGTCTGGAGTTCTTTCATGACAGCTTAAAGAAGCTGATCCATCATGAGCAGAAATGTGTAGCAAATAAGGAAACGGAAAGATTTCTCCTGTTCAGTCGTGTTCAGTTCTTAGCCAAGGGAACCAGCATTGTCCAAAGATACTTCCATGGTTATGTGGCCAGCAAGACTATATGCTGGGCGCATGGAACACTATCACCTTCCCACCAAAGTGGTACCTGTTTATCTACCCATATTTGCATGCTTTCGAACTGCTAGGGTGGCAGGAGCTGGTTGCAAGTAATGGGATCTCATCCTGTCTTGCAGTGCTCAGGTCTTAAATTCAAGCTGTCAGCTTTCTATTTGACAAGCTTAGCATCTTTAACACCCCCTGTCAGTAGTTACACGAAGAAGTAAATATAGGTAACAAATAGTAGTTCAAGGATTATTTTCTGTTTTCATTTATTAAAATATTCCATTTAAACTATATGTATATATATGGAGGATAAAGCATTATTTTTATTCAATCCACACAGAAGCCTCTATGAGACTTTAGGATAAGTTAATCTCATGTAGGACCATGCTGATTTTTTTCATGACAACAATATAACTTTTAACAGAATTTCCCATGCTTCTGGGTCTTCTAAGAAATTGGCATGGAGGAATCTCCCTGGCACATTTTAGGCTTTATCTAATCAATTTAGAACTCTGCTTCCATATAAAATGCTAAAAGGAGTTGAAAACATTTTTAACATATAAAAACAGAAAAAAACCAAGGTTAATGCATTTGCTGGTTTTTTTTCTACATTGTGGCCATTCACATTACTCTACGTTTGCAAGACATGAAAAAAGAAAATTTCATACTAAGCTGAGCAACTCAAAATATCATCTCATGTATCCAAGTAAGACAATTAAGAAATAGTAAGCATCACCCTAAATTTATGATAGGACAACAGAGTATTAAACAAATAAAAATATTAAGCATCCAGATTCAAAAGGGTAATGATTGGCAGAGAAAACCTTCGCTTCATACTTCTGATAAATACAAAGTATTTTAATAATAAATTGATACAAATTGTGTGTAGGTAGTTATCTAAATTATTTGATGGAACAACCCTGATTTGCAATCATACTTAGCTGCCACCATATGTTCATATATTTCATTGCTACACAAACACAACCAATCTGAGTATGACATTATTATATATATTATTTTCTTGAACTCTAATTAATATTTAATATAATTGTGCCCATGTTACAATATGTGTCTTGGAATATTTTATTTTATATTGGGCATTTTTTATTATTTTCACATATTTCCAGCATTGTTAAATAATGTTGGGAAATTGTCCCCTGAGGAAAGTTCAAGATAATATCTTTGAATCTGTCAGCCATTTGAAAAGACAAAGGCAACTAGGAATTATTTACACAATATATTAAATCTGGAAGAGGAAATGGAGAGCACAATTTAATTTGTATAATTGAAAAGTATGACATGTTTCTCAATGTAAAAATCAGCATATATGGCACATTTTCAACTTGCTTGGGAAACTGCAGCCCAGCAAACTTTTCTTTGTTTATATAATTTAATATGAATGAAACCATATTTAAAAAAATATAAGAAATCTTTGACCCACATTTATAGAGAAAGTGAATTCAAAACACTAAGTGGTATTCTATTTGTGAACTTCAGCAATAATCCAGCTGGAAGCTCTTGAAGACAGAATGTTGTAACAGTTGGAGCCATTGGTCCTATTTCACAGTGGCTGATTTCTAGAACCAAGAATCATAATTAGTCCAAACTTTAATTTACGTAAAATATATAGCAATTTTTACTACGTTGCTGCCCTAGATAAAAAAATCATTATTGCGCAAATCGGGCAACACATTCTCAAATCCTTCCAACTAATTAATGTCTTACTTGTTTATGCCTAGTAAGAACGGAGTTGATTTGCGTGTCTTTTCATGTTTGTGTTTTTATTAATATGCTGAAAATATATATCAGTTCACATCAACTGTTATTCACTGTGGTGGACCTTTGTTCAAGTCTAAGACCAGAATTTATTGATATGGTTGTATGATAACAAAATTTTGTAGCACGGTTGTTCTTTAAATATATCTTCTGGCTCCTAATTCTATATTGGCTTTTATCAGTAAAAGTACATTGTTTTAATTCTTAGTCATTTTCTTAAAAGCATGTTATACACAAGGGAAAATTTAGAGATGCTGTCAAATATCCCAGTATTGAGTCCTTTTCTCTTTTCTAATAAAAAAAAATCCTTCATTTGTGGCATCACTATTTGAATCTTTCCCTGCCCCTATCTGGTCAATGAATAGAAAGGATACTGTAATTTAGCTTTATTTCTGCCTAGGAAAGGAATGTGATGACAACTAAGATAGCAGTGATATCTCCCTGGTAACAATAAGGAAAAGGTTTGGAAGCCAACAAAGAGCAGCAGAAGAATGGATCAAGAAAATACAAGATAGCAGCTTTCACAAATGTTCTTGTATAATAGTGTTACCCATCCATATTATATAAACGTTTTTAAAAAACCAACGAACTGCATTCAATGGCCCATATCCTTTTTCCAGAAAGCACAGTATACTTTTATAATTTATTATACCTCTTTTTTTAGAAGCTCTTTCTATTTCTGCCAAGGTTATTTTAACAACATACTTTAATAGCAACCTCATAAATATCACATAGATGCAAATTTTCAACATATGCTTACATTGTGACTCCAACTAATAAATGTTTGAACTTAAAGTTCAAACATTTGATGCAAACATTTGGACTTTTGAGCAAGCAAATGCAAGGAAGCCAAAACAAATCTAATTAGTCCACAAGTAGGATGTGAGATGCCACCTAATAATTTAGAAAGAAGAAATAGTGTCATGACAGCCATGATGAGCATCTGATGAGATCAAAAAGTAGACAGTGTCTGAAACACACTTCTTTGACTAGAATGTTGTTTCTAAACAAGAAATTTCACTTCTAGAATCAGTGCAAGAGGTAGAAAACCAGCTGTCCTTGACACAAGAACTCGCAACACCTGTCAATAGAATTCAAACCACCTGTTTGGTCTTCCTTGGGGGATTTGATCTGCAGCTGGTGTTGTGTGCTCCAGTCTTTTGCCTATATCCTTTTTACAACAACAAAGAAGAATGTGCTGAATATATAACACTGATTAGATATTTCATGTAGAACAAGAGAGACTGAAATCATTTTAGGCTGATGTTTTGATAGTGATTTTAAGATATGAATTTCTATTCCCATTTGATTTACAGGTTTGCTCTAATTCAATGAAAGTGTAAAAAGCTAACACCGTGTAGTAAGAGAATTTTGTTCTGCTGGAAGCATCTGAGCATTCTGTTCCCACTGATTTTGCAATGGAGCAAAGATTAGTATCAAATTCTAGTACTCTTTGAATCAAAAATCAGCCCTTACTCCCATCATCCCCCCAAAGAAAAAAGCTAAAAAATAATCCTATTAACAGCTGAATCAAATCAGTGCTAATTTTTACTTTGGGAGAAATATAAGGTGGCATTATATAAGAAAGGTGGCATTACCTATGTAATATTTGGGAATCTTAGATTTTCTTCCTTCCTAAAATTGAGACCAAATGTCACAGTTTCAAATAATGTATGTAGTGAAAGTTGAAACAGATTGTTCCTAACTTCCTAACCCTTACAAATGGACTGTGCTTTTCCCATTCAGCCTCAGGATAATTATAAAATATATAATCAGCAACTTTAAAACTG
Organism: Oxyrhabdium leporinum; assembly: GCA_032468155.1. Taxonomy (NCBI): domain Eukaryota; kingdom Metazoa; phylum Chordata; class Lepidosauria; order Squamata; family Cyclocoridae; genus Oxyrhabdium; species Oxyrhabdium leporinum. The sequence continues at coordinate 54,976 of JANHFL010000751.1, forward strand.
TTCCAGTGATTCAATTTACATAAAGTTTAACTTCCTTACACTAAGTTGTAAAGCTACTCTGGCCTCGCTGCTGAATTTAGACTTCCAGAGGATTACCTAATTCTGAAGAAGCATATAATGGGACAAAGGCAAACAAATCCAAGGGCCAGCAGCACATGCCAATATCACTGATATTGTGACCAACTGTTCCAACAACAACAACAACAACAGCAGCAGCAGCAACAACAACAACAATAGTAATAGTAATAACAACAACAACAACAACAACAACAACAGCAACAACCATTGCATCATTTTTTTTTAAAACTACTATACAACCCATGATCTATTGGGTCCATTTCAGAGATATTTGCTTATAGATTCCTCAATGCCTTCAAATAATGTAATAGAAAAGTTCTTAAACATTCTTTAAAAAATAAGAACTTTTGATATACTGCCTTCTCTGGAAAAGTTGGGATTCATTCAGAGATGCATCTGCCTTAAAAATAGCCCATGTTGAACTGTATAGCATAATCAATTATGACCAGAGGAAATGTTTTACAACATTTTGTATTATGTCATAAATAATTTTATGATAATTCGTATATCATACAATATTTTATAATATAAAATACAGTATTATAATTTCAGTTCTACAACAGCCATGAGTCTTGAATTTTATACACATTCCATAAGCCCATCATATGAGAATCAAAAATTGTTGCTCTATGATGCAGCATTTCACCAGTTAAAAGTTATGGGAACAAACATTTTACCAATATATAGATAAATGGGGGACTACAGCCAGACTCATTTGCCTTTTTTTAACTTAACATGTTGTCTTTTTCTACAATACAAACATGTTTTGTCTAAAAAAATCCTCTCAAGATAAACAAAATTCTATTTCATTCTTTTAATCATGAATTACAATAATAAAGAAAGTTTTAAATGCACATATTCAGAATTTTGTATCAGACTTAACAAACAAGTAGCTTTTTTGCTTGCTTTGAAATAGGTAGATATAAAATTTATAGTAACTTTTACCTCAACAGGGTTCCAATTATAATGCAATAATTATATATGATAAAACAGTATGCAATTTATATTATTCTTCATACCAGGAACAATGAAACAGTTATCACATATGGAGGGAGATTTGGAGGTGAAGGAAAGCAGATATCACTGTGGCAATGTGTGGCATTTCTTGAGGTAATACAATGAGACTAACTGATCAAATAAAAGCCTCTGTCAGACCATTGAATTTAGGGTTTAAAGTTACCTAGTTGTATCATGCCTGAGAGCAGCATATTGGATGAATATTTAGTTCAGTGACATATCTATTAAAGGATCAGAGGTAGTTGTAGACAAAGAAAGGTCATTCTCCATGAATTACAATGAGGGAAGCCCTCAGAACAATAAATCACATTTAAAGAAGAAGACTGATAAAAGTAGTTTATAGCAAGAAAATCAATAGAAAAGGAGAAAATATACCAGGAAAAAAGGTTGGGAAGTATATTCTGTGCCATACGAGTAATTCAGATATCCCACCATTTGGATAAAAAGGTAATATAGATTATTCTCATGTGAGGTTCTCATTTGCAGCTATTTCCCAATACTCAGGAAGCTCAGGGAAGCTATAGGTTTGTTAGAGAGGAATAATAGATAATAGTCATAGCTTACCAAGTCTGTTGAAAGAACTAGTGTTTTCCCAACTGTGCAAAAGGGGAGCTTTGGAAGTGCACAATTATGAGAGCTTGATTAGCATTGTGGATTAGGCATATGTTACAAGGTTTTTCTTATAAATACTTCTTTTAAATTTCACATACATTAGAATGTTGATAACAATAGAAAAGACTGGATATACATAATCTATCTTTTAAAAGTTGGTATCAAAACTACAAGATGAAATAATGTGATGTGCTTCTTTACTCATGACTTTAGGTTCAGCAATCAAGAATAATTTATACATAAAAGAAGAAATTACACCTACTATAACTATAACTGATTACTATCTTCCAGCCATAGAATATAGGGGACAAGTAAGATGTATTTTTATTTATTAACAGGGAATTGGATTGGTTTTTAGAGAAGTTGGAAGACAATGATGTTTTGTATTATTAGCCTCCTTGGCTGCTCTGCACAATTTGGGAGGTCTGAGAGATAATGTTGAGAAGATTTCAGATTGACATACTGGAACATTTAATGAGATCCTGGGATAGCAATATTCCCCTGATAAAATAATGTGTGACAACATTTTAACAGTGCTTTTAAAGCATTTATATCTAGAAAAAAATGCTTGGTCTTGAATTTTGTCTTATACTTACCATATTGTTCTATGCACTTTTCACCAGGCCCTCAAAGATATCAGTTATAAATGTCTATCGTTTATAAGTGGAGATTGATTCAGTATTAAAGGAAGGTTAGTAAAATGCAGAGCAAATAAAACTGGAAGTAGCACAACTAAAGTCTATTAACACTGTTGCCCCGGGGACTTCTAAAAATGGTATGCAATGTTTGTCTAGCAAAATCCCCCCTTTAAATCTGAACCTGAACCTGAAGTGAGTGGATTGCAAGTGGAGAATATTTCACAATACATCTGGTTCTCAGTAAATACATTCCTAGTTGTTAGCATTTGGTAAATTTCCAGTTAAAATGTATCCTGGCTGAGTTCCTCCAGAATTCTGATCCGTTTCAAGGTACTGGCTAATTTGGTAGAGAGGAGCTAACAATGAACTACTAGTGCAGTTCTATGAATGCGTACTCAAATGTACTCTACAGGCTTTATTTCCAATTAGTGTATATAGGATTGAAAATTATAAGGAGCTCAAACTAAACCACACATTAAAGAAAATTTGTTTTTACTAAAACGGTGGTCAAATTGCATTTAGCAGGTCTCAGAAGAATCCCAAACCCCTTAAACTTTACTATTCTATACCTGCAAATGGGAAATTGTTAAGACAGCTTTCATTCTTCATGTCAAGCAGTTCTAAATACTATTTACAGTTTTCCTAAATAAAGGTTGTATCTTTACTATAACAGTAAAAAACATTTTGTTTGACATTTTAACTCATTATTTTCTACCTAAAAACGTAAGTATTCTTTTATGTATAATAATGTAGAACTTTTATATTTCTTCTATGAAATCTCTATCTTTTTTTTCTACAGATCACAGAATACAAGTCCTTCTGTGTAGGCTTACAACACATTGTTTTTCACAGTTATGTCTATACTTACATCTCGTTAAATATTTTGCTACTCAGCTTCCTCAATCATCTTTCCTTACTTATATACAACCATGGATCTCTCAGTATTAAAGATACAAATAAGTTTTACATACTGTAAAACAATAAAATATTCAGGCCTTTCTTCATATACTTTATGGTTGTTGCTTCTGCTGGATGGGGGATGGAAGAAGGGATTGCAAGACTGGCTTGGAAACTGTCACAGAACATTGAAAATGAAGATCATATGACTGTAGCAGCAGTACAGCAACAGCTGGTAGCACTGATGCAGTGACAACTTCCTCTAATTTTATTCCCTTAGGAATAATTGATCCCAGATAGTATTTACATTTTTTTTGGTATTACAGAAGTCTGTCTACATTATGGTAACACACCGGTATATCATATATTTATATTACTGTGGTTTGTCCTGTTGATCTACATAACCCATAGAAGAATTTCTTCAAATAACACATCTGGGAATATAGCATTCTTTACAGAAAATAGCATTCTTTATGCCAGAAGTCAACATGTTACTAGGATATACATATAAACTAGACTCAGGAGTAAAATGAATTTTCATTTCAAGCCAGAAGTTAAGGAGGATCCTTTTGAATAGCTTCTCAGCTTAAGAAAAAAAAGTTTTGTCCAAAGATAAAAAGAATTATAGAGAATGATTGCAGCCCAATTATTTTCTTGTGGACATTTTCTATTTTCGTGGAACACAAAAGAGAGCATTCGGAAACATCAGTCCAAAATATAAGTATAACGAGTTGAGATATGTAGCTCTAATAACCCATGAATCTCCACTGATTTTAATATATTATCCTGAACTGTCCTCTGTCATCAGAGTGGAGCTGTATATAAAAAGGTCCCTTCCAGTTATCATAAAGCCCACAGCATTTAAGATGAAATAATTCCAAAAATAAGAACAATCAATCAGCATTCTGACATGACCCTGAAACAAACTGGGAGTAATGCAACTAATATAATTCTTGGAAAATATGGTTAGATGATTAAGTTTCAGTCAATAAGTTATGATGCTGCATTACTCAAGCATGAAAGCCTTTTGTGATCAAGGTTACTACTGTGCAAATAAATATTATAGACCTTTGTATAACAATAAAGTATTATTTATTAAAGTCACACATTAAAATGATCTGCTTATAAACAAAACACATATAATATTTAATAAAATGGTCCATATTAGCCTACTAGAAATTATAGGTAAACAGCTCTGTCCACAGTTTCCTCTACATTATCAGAAGTAAAGCTTGTTATTTCTTCTTTTAGTAAGAGTATCCAGAGGATACTCAACTGGTTTCTCCTATTTATTATCAATACTTCTATCTCAACTGAATTAAGCTTCAGCATGTCTCCCTTTACTAATTTCAGACACTGATTTCTACTCTTGTCCCTAGAAATCCAATGACTAGACCAAGAATTATGGACACTATGATCCCAAGACATCCAGAGGGCATCTAGCTGAAGAAAGTCAAAAAAATACATATAACAAGGCTGAAAAAACAGAAATTGTATCATGACTAAATATGTGAAGCCATAACAACAATCTGACAAAACCAAAATAATTAGCTGGGAACAACAATAAATGGAAATATTAATCTTAATGTAATCAACAAGATTTTATTAATCACTCCTATATAGTTATTAGCAATGTTATTTATACTCTTCATCTCATTCACTTTAAAAAGTTATTATTTCCATTCTGCAATATATGTAGCAACACTTGGACATTTCACAAGAACTATCATGTTCCAAAACTGGAATGAGACATGAATTATTTAATCCAAGACTCAGCTACAGTTTCAAATAAGATCTCCTCATTTTGAATCTAAAACTAACATCTCTGGGAAATACTAATTTTAATAACATGTTTTTTTAAAAAAATACAATCTAATTAATCAGGGAATATTGATCAGCAAGAGAGATCATATGATCTTTTTTACTGAAATAATATTTTGAGTTCCCCATGGCAAATATTCATATAATTCCATAAAAGAGTTGAAGAAAATATGCTCTTGGAAACAAGATTATACCCTAAATTAATCCCTAAAGCAAATATATGTTGCAACAAATTAGAAAATGTTTCCAAATTAAAAAAACTCTCTTGAACATCCAAATGTGTTCATTTTCTGAGCAAGACAGAGGTGAAGAACATATATTTCTTCCCAAATCTGAAACTCTAGAGACAATAAGATGTGAAACGATAATAGTGAAGGAGGCCAGGGAAGAAAAGTATTATTGGTCTTCATCCAAACAATGTGGAAGTAATTGAAACTTACAATTTTTATAGTAATAGCAGATATAGAAGAGCAGAATAGAGGCAAGCCACAGAATTCTAAACACTAGGATCCATGGACACATTTCATTCATAAAGCTGAAACAGTTCTCATTTTCCAGTGTTCTTTTGATGTTCTTATAACTGTTTCTTAAAGATGTATTTGATCTGTAATGAATTTCCTACTGGTATTAGATCATTTATGTTACATTTGTGTTACATTTCTACCTTATCTATTTAGAAAAGATGTGTCAGATCCAGCATATAGCTATTCAATTGTCTTCGAACAAATAATTCATTAGTAAAATCATCCAGTGCCTTATAACATCTATGTCTTATGCTGAACAAAACTGATTCTTAGCATTGACCTCCTATGCCAGAAGAATTAAAATAAATTAAAACCACAATAATTATAGAATACAAAGGTTCTGCAATATACCTTATTTGCTTTCCCTCAGTCCCCAAACCTCAAAGATCAGCAGCTACATCTCATGAGCCAGATGAAGGAAGAATTTATTGACTTTTGCCAAATAACCTCTTTGGATGACCCTTCTTTCTTGATAAAGAGCCATGGAACATGATAATATCCTCCCAATACATACAAATTGAAGGTGGGCTGAAGGATATCAGAGAGTATTACTATAACTAAGCTGTATCTAGCTCAACATTGATTGATTATATCAATGAACCAAACTTATAAAGGAATACTAGAAAACTTCCCTCATACATCAATGAGCTTTTTAGGAGAAGAAGATTAAAGAAGCTATTATACTGGCACAATGCCGTACAAAACAGCATGAGTTCAGGTCAAAGCATTATCTTTACAAGCAACCCCGACATTTTTCTATGAAATATGTTCTCAGCTTGAATAACCCTAAACCTAAGCCTTTAATGACTTATGCTTATGTCTTGAAATAAATAAAAGGTAAAGATAAAGGTGTCCCTGCAGATTTTACTCTGTTACTGTTGCCAACTTTAGGGGACGGTGCTCATCTCCATTTCTTTAAGTCATTGAGCCAGCACTTTTCCATGGTCATGTGGTCAGCATGACATCATGCTGCAGTGCAAAGCATATGGCAAAACATGGAACACTGTTTTCTTCCCACCAAGAAGACTGGCAAGACCTGAGGCAAGTGACAGGGGTGCACTCTGTCACATGGTGGTAGGACTCAAACTACCAAAATATAGACCTTCTCCAGCATCTGAGCCAACATGCCTCCCTTGAAAAAATAAGATTACAGTTCCAAACTGTAATTCTGTTAAGTAGTGACTGTAAATACTGCACCCTTGCTGGGCAATGTGTGCACAATGTTTTCTATTTCTGGTGCTTCACAAATACATACTCTCTCAAAATATGGTATTTGATGGATTATCCATATTTAAGCATAAAATCCAGCTGCTGAAATCTTGCTAACATAAGGGCTATCTCATGGTACTGAGTGAGATCCACTGGCAGTTATTTTTTTCTTTGAAAAGACATTTTATTTTTGGTCAGCCAATTCAACAACCTGATATGGTTCACAATTCTGCACCATACAGTGCAATTTTTGCCTTGTGGACGGAGTTCACAGTGCTTGGGTAGTTTTAACTGAGTAATTTAGTTAGCATTTTAGGGCTTGTTATGGCCTTTACTGAACTTTGAAGTGGGTAGCTCAAGCATCCATTTAAAATATCCATAAATATGGGAGAGTCTTTAGGCTCCCCATACAAGTGTCAGATGTATTTGGCCCATCTTTTTCCAAAAACTACCACTTCAAATTTAGGAGTTTTTTTTAATGTTCAAAGAATTAGAGGCACAATAGGTGTCAAGTTTTCCTATCAATTTTCTCAGTCCTACTTGGGAGTACACTATCAGAACAAGGATGTTGATATTTATTGTATCTTTGACATGTGAAGATCAGTATAATGGAGGAATCCTGAGATGTCATTGACATAAATGTAAAATAATATTGGGACCAAGATGCATCTTTGACGAACATCTTTGTAAGTGGGTATTCTTTAACCTAATGAAGAGAAGGGTTGGGGGAACATGGTAACTGTTTTCCAGTGCTTTTTTTTTTAAAAAAAAAAAAGTTTTATTTTATTTTTTGTACAAAATCTTCCATTACACGGTGTGACGTCTGGGCACAAAAGTTTACAAAAATTATTAGGGATACAAATCTATTCACATAACATTATTTACTAAAATATATAATATATCTTTCATAGTATCAATCATCAAGAAAGTTTTTAAATTCAAATAAGCTATATGACTTTCATTTATCTCTAATTTGCATATTTATTTTCTAACTTATTTTCTAAGGTGAAAGTTTGTTAAACACAGATCCAACCTAGAAATAAGGATAAATTTTCTGACAGGGAGAACATTTAATCAATGAAATAGCTTGCTTCCCAGGGTTGTGGGTGCTCCATTACTGGGGGTTTTCAAAAAGAGACTGGACAACAATTTGATTGAGATAAAGGTCCTGCCTTCAGAAGGGGGGTGGACTAGAAGACTTCCAAGGTTTCTTCCAGCCTATGATTCTATGTTCTATGTATTTATTATTAAATTTATGTAGCTGCCCATTTCATGAATATGACTGAGCAGGACACTATAAAAACAAACAATTAAACTCAACTTCAATCTTCATTAAAGCAATAATCATTTTAAAAATAAAACATACATATAAGACCCAGTGGTGGGATTAAATAATTTAACAACCGGTTCTCTGCCTGGATCCTGGCACTATGCTGCAATGGAGAAATGGGGAACGGAGCGGCCGATGTGAGGGAAGGAGGAGGAGCAGGAAGAAGAAAGAGGGAAAGGTGCCTCCTCCTTCTCTTGTGCAGGCTACTCCATTTCCCGTTTTTCTGTTGCAGCGCAGCACCACAGAGCTTGCCCCACTGCCCAGACGCCCTCACTTTCCCTCTCTGTCATGTGCAGGGAAACAAGAGTCTGTGGGACTAAAAAAAACCCAGCTTTGCAACATCTTATTTTTTTGTGAGAAATTGAAATTGATTGAACTTTTTTTTTCAGTCCCACAAACTTTTGTTTCCCTGCACATGACAGCAAGAAATGCGATGGAGAAATGCAACGGACCTAGAAATCAGGTTAGCAAAGAAATGCTTGGGGGAAGCAAGGACATCTGGGTGCCAGGCACTGAAACAGATCCGTCTCTCTCCAGTAGCTGCCCAGGCCCACTGGAGGAAAGGCCAGCACGGAAACAGCACAGAAACAGCATTGGTCGCCTTGGTGGATGATCTCTGGAGGGCCCGGGACAGGGTATGCTCCTCTGTCCTAGTCCTATTAGATCTCTCAGCGGCTTTTGATACCATCGACCATGGTATCTTGCTGCAGCGGT
>JANHFL010000751.1:83328-101149 GCA_032468155.1 Oxyrhabdium leporinum
GCTTATAAGCTGTAAACCGCCCCGAGTCTTCGGAATGGGGCGGTATATAAATGTGAAAATAAATAAATAAAATAAATCTACATGAGTAATATTTATGCAAATTAGCCACGGCATGGTAGTTAAATAGTCTCCTGTGGTACATGGACCTCTGGGGAAGCCGCAATGTCATCACAACGGGTCTGCGAAGGCTTGAAATGTTAGTATTTAAATCTTGAGTTAAGTCTTGGTGGTCCGTGGCCACAAGAGGTGTATTTAAAGGGGGTCCATGTTCACCATGGATAGTATAAAAAGGTTGAGAACCACTGGTCTATACGATTTCAGAATGAAGAAAATGAATTGTAATTCTGATTATTGGCTTACATTTAAGATGATTCTCCAAGTTGAAAACCAAATAAGACAAGACTAGAAAAAACCTTTCTTTTTAATGTGTTACTTTTCTATTTACAATCACAGTAGTTTTCTTACAAGTGGGTATTTATATAGAAGTTCCCAACTTTAGACTGAATTGATAAAATGCATCTTATTACAGCATTTTGCAGCACTTTGCATGTATTTTCATTCTGAGCAGTGACTGAATTATCTTTACACTAGGAATACAAAATATAGCATAACAAAAATATTTGATTTTGTATGCAATTCTGCTCTCTATTCCTCCTTTCCTCATTTGTAGAGCTGAAAAAGACCTCTAAAATAATCTACGATTAGCAACAATTCACCTATAATGTAACTGTATACATGTATAAAATTACACCATCATTGAGAGGAAGAAATATTGTTTTTCTTACCGTATAGTAATGCTACAATATGGGAGTCATACAAAGAAGCTTTCAATAAAACTGAATGGTGGTATATTCAGACCAATTTTTTTCAATAAATTACAGTTAAACTCTTACTATAATATATGAATCACAAATCTGTGCTGATTGAAATGGTATTAAGTAAATTTATGTAGCATAATATTATTAAATACCACTTTTAATATCAAGAGCATAATGGTTCTTAATAATGGTAGATGGAAAAGAAAAGATGAAGAAAAGAGGCATTGCACTGGTTATCACCTTTAAAGGATAATCAGGCAATGTTTTCACAAAATTAAGTCAGCCTGACCAATTTAATCATTTGGAGAGGGCCCCCTGCAATTCCCTTTCCTCATTTGACCAGTAACAGACCCTCATTGTAGTAACCCCCACTTGCCCTTGAGTGTGTGAGTGACCCCTTACTCTACAACCCTTTTAACTCAAAAATAAGCTAAAGCAGCACTGCTCCAGCAGGTTAAGCGAATGGCGCCTTTGAAATATCTTTTTTTGTTGGTGGTTTTTTGTGTTGATAATTATATATGTGTTAATGTTTTTACCCCCTCGGCTTTGTTATACTCTGCGTAGAATCTATCAGGACTGAGTTGGCAATAAATATTGTTAACCTAAATAATAAGTAAACATCTTGCTTATTGGCTTCCTATGAAGTTTTAAAATTATTTTCCTTACCATTTTGGGTATATAGACAGAAAATTTCTTGATTTTTTAAAAATCCAAATTAGAAATGGTAGATGGTGAGGACTAAAAAAAGCTTAGTTGGTAACTTTTAAGAAATAAAGCAAATGTTCTTGAGAACCGGCGATGCTATGCAAGTACATGTACAATACAGTATTTAAAAATGTAAGGGATGGCCAAAAGTGTATGAACTACAGTAAATAAGAAGTGTTGAAAAAAATGCCATGTTAAGTGATGAGCCAAGAAATAGGCTTGCTTCATGTCACTCTCTCTAGGAAATCTTACAACCTTAACACAATTGGGAAATAGATGTAAATTTACATAATATCCCATCAGTGTTATCACGATTTCAATCACAATCTTCTCTATCAACCTGATGCTATTTCCCCTCAAAAATCTACTGTTTTATTACATATCTTTCAGGAAAACTTGCTTCCATATGTTTCCAAAATATAATATGCCTCAAAGCTATGGTCCTACAAGTTCCTTTTTATAGGGAACAGATAAGAAAAGATGCATTACTTGTTATGAGAAAAATCTGAGCTGCAATCTTACTGGAAACTGACTGTACTAAGCTCTCTGGTAAGGTGAGTTGTGAAACTGATTAAAGTTACAAGCGCTCTCCCTCCCCCTCCCTCCCTCTCCCTCCCCCTCTCTCTCCCTCTCCCTCCCTCTTTCTGTGTGAGAAAGGGGAAGAGAGAGAGAAAGAGAGATCAGCAGCAATATTTGGCCTTGGAGTAGCTTAATGGAAACCAAATTCCAAAACTAAAAGTTGCCACAACAAAACCCAAATTTAATTTGACTTCATTTATCTTTAAATTTAATTAAAATTAAATCTAGTGAATATGATCATTCTCCAGGCAATCAATCAGGCAATAAGTTTCCTCTTCTGTTAAATTAAAATTTTAATGTAATAATTAGACAAAATCAATATTAGAGAATGAACAAAGTACCAAAAAGACAGTGAAAAGGAACAGGAATAATCTAGTCTCTGCTTCTCCCAATATACAGAGAATTGATTTCTCTCTCTCTTTGCTCCTCAGTAATCAAAATGAGAAAATAAAGTTTTATGCCTACATGTTTTCTGAGACAGAAAATTGTAGTTTAAAAAGGAAGGCAGCAATTAGATCCTGCAATTAAGAGTTTATTGGTCACTAGAAAAAGGTATCCTGTCTTGGATTTCCTACTTTTCTTACAATAAGATTTGTTTTTATGCTGTGTATTCATTTTCTCAACATTGTTTATTATATTGTTGTCACATGCTTACTGAGTAGAGATTTCATTGGGAAAACTGTTGCGATTGCAACATTTCACAAACAAAAGGGCTTCAATTGAGACAATTCATGTCTTTTCAAAAATAATCTTCAAAATTTAGAATAAATCTCAACATTTAAAAAATAATAATTACAAACTTCATTCAAAGTAGACGTTACTAATCTTTCTTCCACAAGCAAGGAGGACATTGTGGTCACATGTATATATCCTGTAAATGAATTCTATTGAGCTCAGACCTGAATTCTGAGTTAGTATGAAATATATATATATGGCATACTGGGGAATACATTTGAAAATGAATGCAAGAATAAAAAAAGAGGCAGATACATTGAGCATTTCAGGGATCAGAGTCTTCAAGAGACAAATGGTAAATAAAAATGAAAATTTTTGTATACTCATGTAAGCTTCTTTGTATTAAGGTATATTTGAAAGTGCCTGTACAGGTAGTCCTTAACTTAATGACCATAGTTGAGCCCAAAATTTCCATTGCTAAGCAAGGCAATTGTTAAGTGAATTTTCAATATTTAGGACCTTTCTTGTCACAGCTATCACTGTAGTCAAGTCAATCACTGTAGTTATTAAGTTAGTAATATGGTGGTTAAGTCATTCCTGCTTCCACGTTGACTTTGCTTGTCAGAAGATCACAAATGGTGATCACATGACCCCAGCACACTGTAACCATCATAAATATGAATCAGTTGCCAAGCATCCAAATTTTGATCATGTGACCATGGGGATGCTATAATGGTCCTAAGTGTGAAAACCAGTCATAAATCATTTTTTCAGTGTGGTTGTAACTTTGAATGTACACTAAACGAATTGTAAGTCAACTGTACTTATATCACTTTATTTACAAATATTAAATCTGGCATTGGTTATTGATTGTCACTAAATTAGAAATTAGAAATCAAACCATTGTCAATACTTGCTTAGAATCCAAAGATACACACTGCTATTGAATGACATAAAATGTGCATCAACCATATCAAGTAATATAACAAAGTTACAAAACATCTAGTTGGTTCTACTCTGCTCTTTGGTTCTGCTCTGCTCTGCTCTGCTCAGGATCTAATCTAAATAAGTTTAAAAGTTTAGAAGCTGTTGAAGATGTGCCAGTAATTTTACATTTGCTGACTTGCCTTTTTTATCTGTGAGTGATAATTTTTCAAAGAAGATCGGTTCTTTATAAAAATAAATTATACAGTCAGTGCATCAAGACTGATAATCTGCTTCCTGGCAAAAACAAAAACATAAAATCAACTAGTAGTTTAAGTAAAATGTTCAAACTTTAAGGTTCATCATACAAATTACAAGTAGAAATTTGAAATGTTTATGGAGATTCTCAGTCATTCAGATCATGATTGTCCCAAAGGTGCTTTTTCAAGAGTCAACTGGTCTTTCTTGACCTTCTTCAAAGAAAAACCTTTGGGATACAAATCTGAAAAGGAAGTATAATGATTTTTAATTAACTGGAACCAAGGCATTTTCATTGATAATTTTCAGTAGACTGGCTATTCATCAGAATTGTGGATAATATAAGAAGTTCTGAATCTGCACTGGCCAGTGCAATCTGAACTAGAGTTTAGTATTTACAAATTGTTAGGATTATTGTCACTATATCAACATATATACTGTTGATCCTTTTTAATGTATATATATTAACTTATTAAGCAGAGATTCATATGCATAATCAGTGGTGATTTAAATGACTGATAGTTAGAGTATCATCAGGATAGTAAAAATAATAATGAGTGCATATTAATGGTCCTGGAAAATTATTATGAAGACTGAATTTAAAGCTGTGAGTAATTTATTCAGCTCTCTGAGCTTGCCAATTTCTCTAACCTTAATCTATGTTCTAAAGTTGTTGTGACCATTAAATGAGTTTGTAAATAGTATGTACAGTTTATAATGCAAAGTCCTTGAAGAAAAGCAGGGCTATAAGCAGACAGGACCAAATCCTTTCCATTAAGTAGATCATCCTTAATATTTCAGGTGACAATTTCATGCAGTTTTGGAAATACAAAGATTGAGCTTTCTGCTTTGGTGACTCTTATTTGAATATTTACATCTGATGCTCCTTAGCCATAGTCTTTGAACTTGTTCCCTAGGTATTTGCCAACCTGTCTCACTTTTCATATTATCTTATTCAGTCATTGTTTTATACCTGTGTTTACTAGTTTAAATGCTTCAGAAAATCAGACCATTAATTCTTTACAATACATGGGGACTTTGGAAACTAGCTTTAAAACCTTTATTTTGACAAGCCTGCCAATCACAGACTTTTCTTGATGACTCTGTGCACTTATTTGTTGATTAACTCAATCCTCAGGATGCTTAATTAAGGAAAGAATTACACTGTGCAAAACACTGTTTACATAGAACCATGAATGCTCTCTCAATCAATTAGATATGCCTTCTGGACTGCATTCTCCAAGCCAATATCTCTCTTTTGCACTCGCTAACCTCCACTCTCTAACACATACACCTTTTTTTCCAGCCTGAGGGCTAAAAATCTATTTTCTGGTCACCTTTCTCTCTCTCTCTCTCTCTGAAAACACAGGAGATCTTGTAAATACCATGACCCCTCACACTGAGTCCCAATATATCATGTGAGTACTATTGAGAGAATCCGTAAAGGAATTTCTTCAGCACAGAGGGAGGCTAACCAACAAAGTGACCTCCTGCAATGACAGTATGAATCCATTGTCTTTGACAGACTTCTTCCTTTAAAAGATATCTATAGCTGCAATCTGCTCTGTAAAACATTGCAGAGATGCTCTTAAATCTACATTACTGACTAAATCAAAGCACCCTGGTGCCATTCATTCTGTTTTATATAGGGAACCGAGTCACTAAGGAAAGCTAGTTAAACATAGGTAGTTGCATACTCCATAACCTGTTGAGAATATCTTAGCCATACTTTATCAACCTGTAGCTAGCTGCCATGACCTCATGATAGTTCCAATAAACTTAGAGAGAGAGAAGAAATTAATATTCATTCTGGATCTTTTACGCCCGTAGAAAAGTAATTAAAGAGAAAAGAAAGTATAGTCATGATGGTCTTGCCTAATCTTCCCACTTTTGTAAAAGCTAGCAGGAACACATCACTATTACACAAGCAATTCTGTAGCTTAATCTAAGCAAAATATATTACATTTGTGATCCATCCACTTGTCCTGCTTCCCTACTCAGGGATAGATCCAGATTTTGAATAAATAGACTTGAGGTGATTTTCCAATTTGCATAGTTAGTGCTTCCCTATATTACTGAATGTTTATTTTTCTCAATGAAATTACTAGTACTTTAATAAAGCCATACTATCATAATTCTTAAATTCAATTTTTTTCCACAAGATTGTGTGGAAAAGTGTTCACTAAATCATGTTTAGTTATGTTATAAAATTCATTTAATGCATTGAAACAATAATTAAAGTCCTGAAAAAAAATATTTAACACATTGTATTCCATAAG
Source organism: Oxyrhabdium leporinum (assembly GCA_032468155.1). NCBI lineage: Eukaryota > Metazoa > Chordata > Lepidosauria > Squamata > Cyclocoridae > Oxyrhabdium > Oxyrhabdium leporinum. The sequence goes on from JANHFL010000751.1 coordinate 89,567, forward strand.
CACATATAGATGCCACAGTTCCTTCACTTTTACATATGTAGAACTTTATTAACATTATTTATATTTCTTTACCCTACTGTTCATGGCTGTTTACTGGCAAGGTTTTGAGAATATGGTAGGATCCAGAATAGACAAAACAATTAAAAGCAAAATATAGCCAGATTAACACTTCGATTATATAGGAAACATAGCAAAAACACGATCCAATTCTTGGGAAATATGTTGCCTTCCCACTTCAGTTACTAAGAGGACATTTAGTAGTAGAATTTCACCCAAGGTTACATCTTGATGGCCTAGATTCAAGCATTTCTATTTCCCAAAAGTGACAGAGTAGCATCATGTTACATTGAAGCTGTTATTAAAATTACATTGCAATATATTTCTTAACTCAATTTATTAAATTCTTTATACTTTATTACAAGAAAAATGTGGTTTTTTAAATTTATTGTTGAATTATTCACATAGCATCCTGCTGCTTTTACTCATGGGAACCCTTGAATTTTATGCAGGTTTTTTTTTTATATTTGAAGACCAAAAGTTTGATTAATACTTCTGCAGAGAAAGAAGTATCAGATCTGTTCAAATTTTCAAATACTTTTAAAAAATAAAAATATAATATGCAGCTTAGCTGTTCCTCTGGTGCAAAGAAGTCAAAGCATTGTGTTTTTTAAGAAGGAGATTATATTCAGCATTTGTTATAATACAAATGAGTAAAGCCACCACTATGGGAAGATGTATCTAGGAAACATATGTAATCTATCTACATAAAAGGAATGGAACAAATGAAACTACGTTATTCTGAGTCAGACCAATGGCAGACAAAGCACAGAGCTGTCTGCTGACAGGCAAAAAAATCTCCTGAGTTATTCCTGGCCTTGCTACCTAATACAATCTCCTCTGAAATAAAAATGCCAAAATTGAATTAGGAAGATCTACATGAGAATAATATGCTCTAGCAAGAGATATAACCCCAAACACTTGTACTAAAGAAATACAGAATCAAATAAAAGCTATTATTTCAATGCTTTAAAAACTAGCTGTCACCTATATGCATAGAGAACTACTATGATGTCATAACATGTTTGTTTACCACTCATTGGTCAAAGAAAGAAGTATAGATCTTGAAGTTTTTGAATGAAGAATAAATATGCTATGAACAGAAAGATTTAGTGTTGTTGTTTATATCTAGACCCAAATCTGCTGACCTATAGCTAGCACCATGTGGGTCAGGAAAATCTTGTGGCAAAAGAAAGAAGTAAAGCAGAGAAAAACTGAAGACTAAATTAGAGTGTGACAGGACCCTAGGAAAAACAATCAGGAAAAGATTAAGAGGGCAAAGAAATTTATATATTTTTTATTTTGATTGATGTGTATCCTATCTTTTTCCTGAAAGGGTACTTCAAAAATGTTGGCTATAAGACACATGTAAAGGGAAGGTATTTTTGAAGCAGCTCAAATGAAAAATTGTTCCTAATGGGGTTCTGGAAAAATCTTAGAGAAAACTTATGGAACAGTTAGGGCAAGGTGTAATCTAGTCCAAAGATTTTGGGAGAAGCAGAGGACTGACAAAAATATGGGAACTCTTGGCCTGTAGCAGCAGTGGTGGTCTGACTTAGAAAGAAGAGCCCTCTGAGGACCTCAGATCCCCCAAATTCTGGAGAATGTATTATAGGAAGAAAAATGCAATTTCACATGTGAATCTGAAGTATCTGCTTCTATTGGCTGATGTTCACAGCTGCTTTGACAAATCTCAAATTTTGGATCTTTTATCTTTAGAGTGGCAAATTAAAAGATCAGATGAAAGATTTCAGTGGCACAATGGATCTGGAATCTATTCTTCTGAGTATCGATTAATATACTAACTCTTTGCTGGGTCCTAAAGTGCATTGCAATTCATTTGAGAGAAGCATGACTTTCCTTTAATTGGGACTAATGCTAGTAAGATTCCCAGTGTGTTGTGGCCAAGGTTTGCTTGTTTTCAACTAGTATCTTCTTTCAGTCAGTGCATTCTTTCAAAAAAAAAATAGTGAATTTTGAGATAGGAATTCTTGATTGGAGCCAGAGACCTGCACCTTTCATGAATTAATCCTGTGTTCTTAAGATGCATGGTTTGTTTAATGTGGAACATCTGACAATAGAGTCTGCAAATATCTCCTTGTTCACATGTAGCATATTGAAAGGAGATGCTGTGTAATCATTTTAATCAGGTCACAGGGGGAGAAATCAGTACATTCATTTATTGGCAAAATCCTAGGCTCAGTGAGTACAATCCAACAAAGCCAATTTAGATATCCTATAGGTGCATTTTGTTTCATATTGAATGACTTAATTCTATTTGGCTGACTATACTGGGGACTAAAAGAATAGGCATGGCTTTACACAAATCTCATCTTCACCTGTTCTTTTCACTTTGTTCTTTCTTCCTCCCAGTTCATAAAGTTCAAAAGACAATTGAAGAATGTTGGTAATAATAACCTATGCTGTTATTTAAACCAAATAATTTATTAATTTATAATAATGTATTTGTAAAGTCAATGTCTAATGATGTAGGTTGAAAAAAAGCTACATGTAAAAATCACCATGAAACTAATAAGACACAACATGCAGAATTTCAGCTTATTTCCTATTTTTAAAAGTGTTTATATTCATGAGAAAAAATAAATTTTTAATCTCTCTATAACAAGGAGTGGAGAAGAATTAAGGAAATGTAACCTGGTGCTTAGAATGATGTTCAGCCTTGCCTGTGACCTGTCAGGTGCACTGCTTCTAAAATGCTACTTCTGAAACCTGCATGTGGCTGACAGGTAACAGATGTGAAGGATTGTTGGAGGGCAGAGAACCAACAAATGACTGATAACAAGTGAGTTCCATCCTCAGAGCAGCAAGAGAACCATAGAGCTGGCAGCAAATGACCAAAGAGTTCATTTCAGTCAGAACTAATTCATGGATTGTCATGCATAATAATGAAAATCACCACCTTGTGCTGCCAAATCCAGAAAGAAGTAAGCCAAATGACTTTCTCCCATCCCCAAGTAAAAAAAAAAACTAGTGGTAGAAAATAGTCACATGTAACCCCTTGTGGACCGAAGCAACATAAAGCCTATAATGTTCCCAATGATGACAAATACCAGCCATACACAACTATAGGTCCCAGAAGAGGGTATACTTGGCAGCTCTAAATCTTATAACCCACTACAACACACTCTTTCACTACTATCACAGAATTGTGCAAGAAATACAAAAAGATTCAAACTAAATCAATGGATATTTGACTATGAAATGTTTAGATACAGTTTAGAGCTAAACAGTAAAGCTAAATAAATTAGTACTAATATATGCTTTTAAATACAGTTTATAATGAAGTTTAAAAAGTGCTAAAAGAATATATATATATTTGCCCTTCAGCTTAGTTTTTTGTTCCCATTCTTTCTGTTGAAGACATCTGACTTTTTCTCCAAAAGGGAAAAGCTCAGACTGCTGGATGGGGAGAAGAAAGGGAATGTGGTTTCCTGAAACATTTCCAGAAATGACATGGGAAAATAACTCTTTAAAGAAATGCAGCGGTAGAAACACTTCCTTTTGGAGCAGCATTTCCACAGCATTCTTGGTTGAGCCAAATGTAATAACAGTTCAGCTATTATTGTTGCAAGGAGGGTGGGCATCAAGGAGGAGAAGTAATTCATGCAAACAGCAGTTTGTAATTTCTGGGATTACAAACCATGTCTACAGAGACTTGGTATTCATGTGGTTTTAACATGCATTTAAAGAAAAAGAGAGGGAGAGAGGCAAAAAAAAAAGGTGGATTTTTTTTTCTAATCCTACCAAAAGCTATAAAAATTAGCATTTCCAAGAACGTTTTAGGCAACAATTTAAACATGCTTCTATTGTTTGCCTTTTAGTTCCTTCGTCTTCAGTTTTTCTACATTCCTTTTAAGAGAGCTGCAGTTGATTGTGAATCCGTTATAGTATAATTCTTTACATATCTACTCAAAGTAAGCTGTAGTGTGCCTTCCTCATAGTAATTAGGTATAGCACTGCAGCCTTAATTAAATCACTATGGGCATGAATATTCCATCCAACAGAGCATTCTGACTTTCAATACAGAATCTATGTACTGGAAAAGAATATGCACCTCTCCCCTTCCCTTTTTTTAAAAAAGGACCAACATCTTATAACTATCATGTTTGAAGATTGGTGGGAAATGCTGGTATATTTTTAGAAAGCAGAGAAGGCTCAGGGGAGCCTTGGGAAGACAGGAAAGAGCCCTCAATGTATTTCTCACTTCTTCATATTCAAAACTTTCTTTATATACTTAGTGACATGAAAATAATAATTATAACAGTAACAATGATAACAACCACATGCTTTAAATTTCTGTATCAGTGGAAAGCAGTACAATAAACTTCCCAGTGTTTCAGTCATTTTTATTATTATATGTATGCCAAAACCAAGAAAGAATTTTTAAAAATGAACTAATAAAAGTGTAGGAACTTAATAGAGAGCCAGAGTGATCCATAGGCCAGAGTAATGGATTTCAACCAGGAGGAAAGCAAGTCCTTATGAAAGTTTAAGGACTGAAAGCAGTGGAGATGGATTTTAATCCTTTGATTCACACCACTGACCTATTCAAAATGATATATGCACCGGGGTAACCATAGGTTATGGTCAGAAAAGTCAAAACCTTACACACAATGCTGCAGTTGAAGCTCTACCTGGTTTTTATGTGCATTGTGGCTGACATGATGATTTTTCCCATTTTCTGTTATAAACCCTGATATGCAATAGTTTGGATTTAAAGGCAAAATGGTTCATCAGAGTGAATGTCTATAATGTTTCATTTTCCAGGATTGTGCAACATCTATAGAAATCAGTTGCACAATTCCAGGAAAAGACAAATGCATTAGGGCAGGTGTTGTTGTAGCCCGTCAACAGCCAGCAAAGCTGGCCGCAGACCTGGACAGTGAGAAGGTTGGGGAGGAACATGGGTCAGTCCTGGAGTCTGGGGAAGGCTGTGATGAGCGCTCTGCATCAAAGGCAGAGATGGGGCCAGGGCCGTCTGACAGTTACCAGCTGCCTTCGGAGTCGGAGATCAGTGGGGCAGAAGAACAGCTGGAGCCTGTTCCCAATGTGCGCACGTGCAGAGCTGCCAGGAGAAGGAAACAATTAAGGAACAAGGGTCAATTTGGGAATAAAGGCACAGGTAGACAGTGAATGACCCCTCCCATAGGGAATAAAGAGGAACGAAAGGGGAGTGGTGTTTTGCAGGAGGCAATTAGTTCATTTAATTAGTGTGAAGATTTGTTCATGACTATCAGAGACTCCTGGCCCAGTATTTTCTTGTACAGCGTTGCGCTTGGAAGCTATCGGCCTGGTAGCTCTCCATGCCTGATAAGGTCTGTGATTGTAATTTACACTTGAAAGAGTGTTAGCTGGGACTTTGCTGGATATGAATGAGAGGAATTCACATTAGCCTAATAAAAAGGGGTTTTGTCAGGACAAGGAGTCTGCTTCCTGATTTTCCAAAGCCTAGGTCAGAATAGGTGTTGGCAACCCATGGCTCCGGAACTGCATACAGCTCTTTCATCCATCTGCTATGGCTCCCTGTTGCCCTGTCGTGGCAGAGAGACGAAAGAGTTGTCACCCTGTCACACCAGTGACGATGGCCAGAGCCTTAGTGCAGGAGCAAAGCACCCCTGCACTTGCCTTCGCATGGAAATAGCATTCTGCCTTCATTGTGGTACATTTGCTGTTGCTGCCTCCATGGCCTGCCCGCTGCTCTCACAACGCCTTGTGCAGCACAGTGAAATTTAGCGTGGTTACAATGGGGGAGATGGGGTCCCCTCCCCCTGGAGCCCATTACAACATGGAAGCACAGTGCGACCCTGCCCCACTCACCCCAGACAACAGCAGCGGCAGCAGTGGCTCGCTCTCATCTCCCGGATGTCAGTTACTTTTCCTACAGAGCCACTGGTGTTGTGATACCTCACATCTCCACTGTCCAGCTGGTCTTCGGCTCTCAGCCAACCAACTGATCATCGGCGTGCTGCTCCTAGGATCGTCAGCCTCTGAACATCAGATTTCCACCACCCAGCACTAGTTCAGGGGTTCCTTCCCCCCGAGGGGACAGAGAGGGGGAAGGGAAAGAAAGAGAGAGAGAGAGACAGAGAGAAAGATAGGGAGGGAAAGAGAGAGAGAGAGAGAAGAGACACACAGAGAGAGAGACAGAAAGAGAGAGAGACAGAAAGGGGGGGAACGGAAAAAGAGGGAGTAATCTCTCATTTAGACTACTGCAATGCGTTCTATAGGGCTGCCCCTGAAGGGCATTCAGAAACTTCAGGTGGTGCAGGATGCAACCAGGAAGTAGTAAATGGTGCCAAATATCCAGCATTTATAACACCACTATTGCATGACCTGGTTAACAGTATGTTTCTGGATGCAATTCAAGGCACTGTCTGTCACCTTTAAATATGGCCTGGGACTGGGTTACCTGAGGGATCACTTTTTCCATGAGTTTCTACTCATCCAGTTCAGCATATTGGGCAGGCTACAGATTCCATCAGCCAAAAAGTGTCAGCTGGTGGGAACTAGAAGATGGGCCTTTTTTACAATGGCTCCTGCTCTGTGGAATATTCTCCCCTCAAATATTAGCAATTCTGTTGGTCATTTGTAAGGCTTTAAAAATCTATCTGTGTTCCTCAGTCTGGGGCACTGAATGTGTCAAGGGCCCCATTTTCTGGCTTTACTATTAAATGACTAAGTATCTCGTCTGCTGTGTATATTTACTGTATTCTGGATGATTTTTATTGCATTTATTTTTTTAAATATTTTATTGTTTTAATCGTGTGTTTTTGAACTCTGGGCAGCCCAGCATCATTGAGTAAGATGGACACTATAAATCAATGAATGAATGAATGAATGAATGAATAAATGAATGAAAAATTAAAAATAACAGCAAAAAAAGTGGAGCTTCATATCTGGCTTCATATCTGCAAAAATATGGATGACCACTAGATGGCAGGAAATAGTTTACTGTCATCTTGTACTTGTCTGATATTCTACTACTGTAAAGTAAAATGTTTTTATTTTGACATTTAATAATGGGTTTAATTATTTGAAAAAGGAAAGTCATTTCAGAAGACAAAAAGTGAAAAATGTTCTATATCTTGTATCAAGTTTCACTTTCAAAAGTAATTTTACTTAGTTTCCCTTCCATCAAGAAAAACTTTTCGCTTACTGGCAGGTTCTTAAAAGAAATCTCACAGCTCCACTGGCCTTTTTCTAATTAAAGAAAAAAAACAACTTCAATTACAAATTGAAAAGCTTATTAAATTATAAAGGTTATTTTCTTTTCCAAATGGAAGTACAACTAATGTTCCCATGCTCTGTGTTCCTTGCTAGTTTGGCTTTTCTCACAGTAATTTATATCAAGGAGAAATTACCTCATTCTAGAAGCCTACCAAAGAATTTAAGAGATAGGGGTAGAGTTTAAAACACCAACTAATATCCTCTGTGCCACTGACACAGAATTCATAAAGTTTAATTTTTTTTTTCTAAATGTTAAACTTGGTGTTTAATTTCAGGAGTTATTTTTTTAATGAGACCAGAGTCTAATATTTGCCTTGCTACTATGAGAAACTATGACCTCTCCTTAGATAACTGACTAAACTCTGACAAAGTTTAAAGAAATAAGACACCCACCCAAAAAAATCACTATAAATCTTAAATATATACTATTCTTTATGTTTCAGCAATGTTTTCTCTGCAGTGATAACATGGCAACACAGTCTGATTTACATTATAGGTTGACAACTTTAAAAAAACTGAAATAATTAAATCTTTTTGTGAAGGCAGCAAAATCAACCCTTTCCTAACAGTTTCTTGGGGTAGATGGAGATCATGGGCAGTTTGTAGCAAAAGATTATATTGTTGCTTCCTTTCTTTTCATCTCCAACCATTCCAATTTTTTACTTTGTATGATCATTATTAGGAACTAGGTGTTTTGGTACAGTACTCCACATCACGAGAAATAGTCTTTTTATTTAAATATATATTTTCTTTGAAAAAAGATTTCTAACATTAGCAGGCTGCCTCCTCCTTTACATCATTGTCCTAATTCAGATCAGGGTTCATACTTGAAGAGCCATAACCAAACTTTTTAAAAGATAAAAAAAGAAGACACCAGACTATCCTTTTCATTCTCTCCATAGCCAGGAGACATTATTAACTTGTACTTGACCTTTTTTAAAGTTAACACTTTAAAATAAATAGTGCTTTGCTTTTATCATTTGGAAAATAGCTTAGATGCTAATCATAACACTTTCTACATATTTTTATTTTCTTTAGCTTGATACTTCTTTGGCATTACTTCAGCTTCTCATCTATGCATTCCAATTTGCAATGGTCTTCTGAACAAATTTTTATCCCCCACACAATATACAAAAACCTCTCTCTTGTGACATTTTACTACATTTTTAACTGGTATCCTCAAATGCTTTAGTTTTGCTTCTTAGGCAAGTATATTGAATCCAGTTCTTCCTTGTCTCTTTCTCTCTGAACAAGGAATGTTAGATACAACCTGAAGACTACATAAATACACATCACACTTTCTTTTCCTATGATTCATCTCCTAAAGGTAATCACATCATCCAAGATTTTGATAGAAATTGCCATGCTGTTGAAACGTTTCAGGCATCCTTTAGCCTATCCTATTCTCAGTACTGTTCATTGTAAGATAATGTAAAGATAATGAAATATGTTTCCTTTTTAAATACAACTGATCATTTCTGACTCAATTCTATCTGTTAATTAATATATTGAAACTAGAATTCATATAATCCTGAGGCTAATCCCATGATTCAAGCTGTGAGTTATGTATATACCAGGTTTTTAGGATGAGCAAAGAAAAGCTCTGGAAAATGAATTTAAGACTTCTCAATAGATGCAGATTTAGATCTGCATGGGTTTTGCAGGCCTGTCAAACTGGCTGCCTGTGGCCTGGATATGTCACGCACAGGCCACACCCAACCCAGCTCTGCAAAGGCAAAAAACCATTGCAATATGTCACGATCTGGCCCATATTGCGATCGAGTTTGACACCCATGAACTAAAGCTTACCCATATGAATGATGAAATCCTATCTATGAAATATATGATAAACAGGATTTCCCATATTGAACTCTCTTATTTAAAGAGCTCTTAACTTCATTGCTGAATCTCATACTATAGAAAAAGCAATCAAGATACTTGAAAATAAGAAAATAAATTTATCCATTTTTTTAATCCATTATCCATTTTTAATGACAATCATGCAGTATGGGGGGAATGAGTCTGACAGAAAACTATTTTATTTGGTAACATTTTCAGAGTAATGATTTTTACAATGCTCATTAGCATTTTCTTTCTGGAAAGCCTCTATACTAGAATACAAATTAAAAATTATTAGCATTCCAGTAATTGGTCTTGTGATTACAGGAACTGCTATCCAACCCATCTGGAGGACACCATGTTCAGGAACGCTGGATTAGATTATTAGTTAATAAATTATCCTTACATATATATGAGAGAAAGCAGTAATGAAAGATTTATATGACATGACATTTTATGTGCAGTCACTTTTATAAAACTTTCACATATAATCATATAAAATCAACATGAGTGCTCATCTGCTCATCAGTAGCAAGGTACCATTGGTCATAAATAGTAATACCTCCTCCCTAGACACCCACAAAGCAGGTCTAGCCTGACCTTAATTTTGCATGGCTACTTATATTTTTAATAGTGCCTGGTTTAAAAATAATCAGATAATTCTGTCCATGAACAAAATAGAAGAAACCTTCAGAAAGTTATATACTTCACTGTTTTTTTTAAATGCTACTAAATTAGTTAAATGGCAACTATAGTTTATGAAAAAGTAACACTCATGCCATCAAATAACTGGCACAGGAAACTTTACTTGCTGGCACAATGTTTAAAGAAAAGTCCCATCCATTGGAACTTTTCAAGTGAATAATTTTTATTCAAGCTGCAATCTTTCAATCGATTTTTCTTTGGTAATTTCATTACTTACATCTCATTTCATAGATGAAAACAGAGTCAAAGAGATCACTTGAAATATGTGCTTCCTACTTACATTTAAGGGTTGCTTCAAGTAAGAGATTCAAAGTGTGTCATCATACTATACAGTAGGGTATGGATAGATGCCATTGGAGACAAGGATTCCCACAAAACACCCAGTGCCACATATGGATTAATAATCTAATAATGAAATGTACACAGCAGCCTAATCAGTCATATCAGTTCACTGAGTAATGGATGTAGCTAGGTGTGCCCCTAACTACCTGCATCACTGCATTCCAAGTATAGCTTCCAGAAGGTCTTCAAGGGTAGTTTCATGTAGAGTAAATTGCAGTAATCCAAGAAGGAACTAAGACATGAGTACAGCAGGTAAAGTTTCCTGATCCAAGAACAGACCCAACTGGTGTGTAAGACAAAATTCTGCAGAGGCAGCTGCCATCCTAACGCAAATTGCAAATTGGCTTTGAAGGACATAATGCCATCTCTCCCAGAGTCAAAGACGAAAAATTTCCAGTGATAGAATCCAGGGGACACAAATCCGCACCTACTAGGTTTTTCTTGGGTTGAGTGAGTCGAAGTTGTTCTTCCCATTCCAATACTCATGACCTCCAGACAGTAAAACAGAGTCATTGAGAGAAGCAAAGGACTTAGAGGAAAACCAAAGTAAATGTGTACTGTATTTATTGATAAACATATTTGTATGTTCTGGGGAAAATTTCAGCCCAAAATAAATGAACTTGAATAAAGAGATAAAAATCGTATATCAAATATAAATATAACAAAATATAATATTGTGCATGTGGAAAGTTAGAATAGTGTTTCTTCCTTCAGTAAGAATGTAAAGTTTTGATCATTTACTATAAGTCAATCTACTGAATAGATTTAATATTTGAACTGAAGCTTTTGAGAGATGACATCCTGTTCATACAGTCACACTCCATATTTGAGGTAGCTGCAACATGCCTACACATGGCTTCATACTTCCCTAAAATCAGGAAATTGGAGGGTTCCCTCTTTCATGGATAAATGCCTATGATTGCAGGCATGTTGCATACATTTCTGAATAAAAAAGAATTTCATCATTTTTTCACTGAGCAGTTGTAGGCATTTGGTTTTTAATTCAAAGAAGCACATGCATTAATGTCAAGCCAGTGTTTTGGCAAAAAAAAGCCTGCATCTGAGGAAATTATGTATTGAAAAATGGCAGCAGAATAAGTAACTTTAAAAAAAAAAAAAGTTCTTGAACAATTACAAACACCTGTAAAGATTAGAGATAGTATTTATTACAGATGCCAAGTTTAAGAATGTTTCTACATGTTTTACTCTTTTTAACCGAATAGAATATTGTAAAGAAATCATAAAGAGTTTGATACTCTGCCCATCATCAGAAAAATTCTCTGAAAACAAAATAGGACTAAATTTGGTCTAGGAGGAGAGGAAGAAAGAGAGAGAGAGAGAGAGAGAGAGAGAGAGAGAGAGAGAGAGAGAGAGAGAGAGAGAGAGAGAGAG